>CM074086.1:20042738-20090238 GCA_037178815.1 Barbatula barbatula
ATGTACTATATAAATAAACTTGCCTTGCTTAAGTTCAGGGCTACGGATCTGCCGTATGTTATACAATGAGTTTCCTTTTCCAGCTTCATGCTGCTTGAATCACTTCTGCAAATCATTTCCTCAAAACAGTGAGAACATGAAGGTGCCACCCACCCCGAGGACAGATTTACATCCCTGCAACATTTTTCCATAATTAGTTTTGTCTTCGACATGTAAGTCTGTAACTTTTTCTATACACGGAAGTGCTGAAAATGTGTTCGAATTGTCAGAAGTCAAGGTAACCTTCATTTAGTTTGATTTAAAACATAAAACAGCTATGAATGGTCGTCAAATAGTTTTGATGCAAAACAATGTATAGTTTTTCTTACTTTTATCGCTTCGTTTAACATCAAATAAAACAATGTCTTGACTGGATCTCTGATACATTCCACAAGAAACAAGAACCTCATCATTGAGCTCACATAACACCCATTATTAAGCCCATGAACGTCAACATTGTACCTTTAATTAAAAGTAAACAAGCTTTCCCATAACCATAATGACATGCAGTAACATGATAGGCCATTAAGCCTCACGACCTGGGTCACTATGAATAAACCGCTTTTCTAAAGAAACACTCAGTTGTGACCCTAGGAAACATGTGATCATTGAGTAAATAAATAACCGCAGATTAAACACAACAAGTGCTTTACTTCACAATGTTGCCACATCTGAGAAATGTCTCCGGTCCTGCAGCGTATAGATGTTGTGTGACGAACGATACTGACCGGTCACCGGCTGTTCTGAAGTATGAAGATGATGAAGACACAAACCTCAGCTGCTGTTATCGTGTGTTTACTCAAATACTTCCTGTTATCGTGCAAACAGATAATAAACATGTTTGAGTCACATGACACACAGACCGTCACGAGAAGCAGAACCTATAGTGTATTTACAGATTTACAGTAAACATTCAGCACGGCTTCATAATTTTTATGATCCTGTGAGGTGGAAATTTGCCATCTGTCGGGCATCTTTATAGAAGCTGAAAAATGTCAATAAACATCTGAACCAATACACAGAAAACAACGTATACAGAACTTTCTCTTTCGTAGCTCAGGATAGTTGATGATTGTGTTTCATTTATCATCTTGTTTCTTCTTAAGTCATTGTCATTTTTGAGACAGATGAGACTTAAGCAAAAGTTTCCACCTGCTATCCATTAAATCTCATTGATGTTTAGAAGAAAACTCACTCTGGGATTGTTCAAATCTTCCCATTAATTAAAAAACCTGATTGTCCATGAGACACCAATAAGAAGCTTCATCATATTTGACATTTTGATTTCATCAATGCTGTTTAGTATAAACACATACACAACAAGTCACTAAATGAAGCAGAAATGACTGGACGCCAAACACATTTGGTCTCTTATTTAGACTAATGGAAAACAAAAGAAGATGTTTCTAAATATCTCAATTTGTGTTCTGCAGAAGAAAGAAAGTCCTACAGGTTTGACATGACATGAGGATGAGAAGTACAGTAAAGAAAAGAGTCAATCATGTCAGAATGTTCATATTTGAATAGAATGTTCATCTAACCAACAACCATTATCATTCATACATGAACAAGTGTAAGTCAATTGTGTAAATCATTGTTGATGTCACAGTATTACATCACTGATACTGGAGAACATGCGTGTCGGACATTCCTGGTGCGCATCAGCCGGTGTGCGTCCGTCCCTCTCCTCCTCTACACGCCCCCTCACAGCGTCGATTCCGTTCCACGCCTCTGCGATGAGAACAACCGGCATTCGGGAATAAATATCCAGAGATTCATGACTTCAGACACAGAGGACACACAGAGAGACCGAGAGAGAAAGAGAGACACTTTGGATTTAGACTCATTTTTACGCACGCTGCACTGGAACGCGCACTTGCTTTGGGAGGTAAGACGAGCACGCACACGGCGTCTTTACTTCATGGTTTTGAACTTTTTAAGGGTGGTGTTGTGTTCAAGCACACAGTCAGCTGCCTACCTAGACATCAACACCTGACCATCACAGGTGGATTGCGAGCACATGTGCAACATGATCCAAAAATGAATGCTGGTTATAGGAAATATAACAAAGTATGATTTATTTAGATTGGAATTAAATGTAAGTATACTATGTAGTGTGTTGTGTAGTATTCTTACGGGTTCAGTTGTTTATGTTGAGATCTACACAAAAAAGAAAAATCCTATAGAAAGATTCAGAATATAAACTCATGTCAGTGTATAATGTCCTTGTGTGATGTAGTTGTTGAGGAATTTCTTTTCCTCTTAATAACTTCCTACTCCATATGAAGCAACTCTTATCTGTAGAGAATGCACAGCCCGGCCGTGCCATTTCTTTTCAGCACTGTTTGTCTACAGACGTCATGTTATGTACAGACACGGGGGAGATAATGAAGACAGGTCCTAAAAAAGTAGATTTGAATTATCTTTAGAATGCGACAGCGCATGGTGTCCATCTAATGCATTAGTTCTGTCTTTTCTCCGTCTGTTGGTTTAGATGAGAAAGAAAGCAGAATGGCAGACAGACCATTTCTCTTGATCCTCTGCTGGCGCGTTTATCAACCCCTGACACATGCACAGATGCAGAGCAGATATACTCTCAGAACGGCGTGTCTATCTGTCTGTCTGTCTGCGTGCGTGCAATGAGTCAGCTATACTCCTTTAAAAGCTTTTCCTCTCATTCAGGGTGTTTGCAGTATCAATGTCTGCTGGACAATGCTGCTCTGTTCTGTGTGTCCAGCTGAAGTCAGGTTCAGATTTCACACACGTTCCAACAGATGAAAGGAACGGTTCACCCACAACGTTTCCCTGATCTGTGTCTTACCAGTTTAACAATGTAAGATTACATCTTGAAAACAAGTATTCTGTTTCTTGTGTTTCATACTTAAACTGCTTGAGAGAGAGAGAGAGAGAGAGAGAGAGAGAGAGAGAGAGAGAGAGAGAGAGAGAGAGAGAGAGAGAGAGAGAGAGAGAGAGAGAGAGAGAGAGAGAGAGAGAGAGAGAGAGAGAGAGAGAGAGAGAGAGAGAGAGAGAGAGAGAGAGAGAGAGAGAGAGAGAGAGAGAGAGAGAGAGAGAGAGAGAGAGAGAGAGAGAGAGAGAGAGAGAGAGAGAGAGAGAGAGAGAGAGAGAGAGAGGGCATAAGGTGACTCACTGTGAGAATGTGTCATGTTGATCTGAGCCAGATGATGACAAACGGCAAGAGAGAATAACAGAAAGAAAGAAAAAGAAAGAAAGAGAAAGAAAGAAAGATTTAATTGAGGTATTTGTGTTGGATTCCGTCTTCAGTTTGTGTTTTGTATGTGTTGGGGAGGGGCTTCATGTCTATCGTGTGTGTGTTTGTCAGTTGTTTCCTGCAGGGGTCTGTGTGTCCAAAAGCGTGTTAACCGACAGCAGGTTTATTATCGTGCATGTATGTTTGTTTGTGTGTGTGTGTATATCATGTAACATGCTATCTGGCTTGTGGGCGTGTCATAAACATTTCTGACAGCTCAGGAAGCTCAGTTTTGGGTTCATCCAAAAAGATTAAAGGTTTCATATGAGGGGGCTAAAACTAATATTATCATTTGTTTTAGATGTAAAGCCACTGTTGTGTTGTTGAGCAGAAGGAAACCAGACGTGTCTGTCTGTCCTGGTCTGACTCATTCTGCTGACATGGTTTCTTTTGATTTATTTGCCACAGGAATGTTTCAGTACAGTATTCTGCACAGGCGTCTCGATCTGTGTGTGTGTTAAGCTCTAAAGCGGATGAGAGGAAGTTTCTGGGAGTTTTCACAAACTGAACTCCCGAAACAAGAAAGTTTTTTCAAATTTGTGGGGATCAGATTGTATTGTATGATTATTTCAACGGCAAATCTTACGATCCAAGAACCGATCAAAACACACAGTGTCTTCATTGGATCACACACTAACCGTGCGGTTTTATCAGTTATCAGTCTGAGTCGATGAAACGATGAACAAATCCTTTGTTTAATGATGACTGACATGACTGACATTCCCTGAAAAGTAAGTTTGTTCTGTAGGCCTCTATTGTTTCATCTAAACCACATTGAAAAGGAACTCGGGGTTCACTTAAAACTATTATGTATTCTCAATCTCATGTGGTTGTAAATCTGTATGCGAGTCTTTCTACAGTGGAACACAACACAAGATATTTCGAAAAATGTCTCAGTGGTTTTGTGTGCATACAATGGAAGTCAATGTAGTTTAACAACGTTTGATTATCAACATTCTTCAAAATATCTTCTTTTGTGTAACATGTTTCTTTGGGTACGCACACAAAATGCACACATGTACAAGCATGTAACACACTTTCCTGTTATGTTTCAGGAGTTTACAGCCAGACCTGCGTGAGAACATGAATTTATTCCTGAAACTTTTGCTGCTTCTACCGGCTGTTTTCTGTTCTGCGGCTGACACGGTAAGTGTGTGTGTGTGTGTGTGTGTGTGTTTGTGTCATGGATGATTCAAGAATTAAACATACCCTGAATGTTCTCACAGGTCCTCCATCACAGACAGAGGAGAGGCACGCGTCTGTCTACTAAAGGTGAGTTTCTACCTGACCTTTCACCGTCACCTTTAACCTCTGTAACTCCTCTAATCTCTGACTGTGTTCTCAGTAGCACAACACCACACTGATCAAGATTTTTCTGCAGTACGTCTAATGTGCACAAAATGCATAATGTCCTGTACACAGTGTAGAATACTGTATCCCACAATGCAATGCACTTGACCTTCCATTTCCAGCGTAATATTAATATAAGCAATCCCGTTCAAAAAGGATGTTTATTCAAGTGTGCTCAAGTCAAGTAAACCTAAAAAACACTTGCTAATGCAGTTAAATTTAACATGCAACATATGTTATGTTCTTGTTTTTTATTCCGAGCATAATGTCCAGATCCCAGTAAACTGAACATGAATATGGGTTTTTTGCTCTGGATATATTTTGGCAAACTAAAGAAGTGTTCTGGGTGTCCGGGTACAGACAATCCGCACTAAACACCACAGGTACATACTGCAGATGCCAGCAGCAGACGATAGGGGACGCTAATAAAAGAGACAAAAACAGAAAGGTTCAATTGACCACAGCAGAACTTCAGCCAATAGAGGTCAATAGAGACTCACAGGAGGACTCTGTCCTCCATCCACAATGTTCTCCTTCATGTCAATCTGAAAAAACCTTCTGTCTTGAAATCTGTGCTGCTTCCAATTTTTCAGAAAAAACTTTCAGTCATTTAATTAACTCTTTGTTTGACCACAATGATGATGTGTGTGTGTGTGTCAGAGGTGTGTGTGGACACTGACTCAGCCGCAGTCAGAACCAGCGGAGCGACGTGGCTGCGCTTGAAGGGTCCGAAAGTTGAATACTGCCGCTGCGCATCACGAGGAAGAGTACAGTGTCATGAGATCCCTGTTAAAAGTGAGTGATCGTAATCGCAAAATATCCACAATATAGAGCAACTGAGACTGGATTCATAAAGCCTCTTTATTCACACGAGTTACAAGAAGTTACACGACAAAACGTTCAGTATCACAGTTTGAAGAAGTATTAAAGTCAACAGAAAGGCTATTACGACCCAATTCCTCAATATTGTGACATTTAAAGAGTGACAGGGGATATTTGATGAATACAAATGTGTAGGGCAGGACTTAAGCTGTCAGAAATTGATAGGATGTCTCTGCTGTATATGACAGCAGCTTGTTAGAAAAGTCATTCCAGATGTGGTTTAGTGCTATTATTCATATGTATACATATGTGGGTTTGTTTAATGCATTTTTATTATAGTTATTATGTTTTGATAAAGGATTTTTAACACTTGCACTGATAAATAATACATATGATATAATACAACACTAATTAACCACCAACTAACCAAAAACTACTAAATCCGTCCCCAACATTCCTTTGTTTGTGTATTTTCTTTTGTGTGTGTGTGTGTGTGTGTGTGTGTGTGTGTGCAAACCAGAGCATCTCACCAGACATTTTGCACACACACACACGCATACAAACACATATACACACACACACTTACACACACACACACACACACACACACACACACACACACACACACACACACACACACACAAAGCGTGTCCACCCTGTGACTCAAGCGCAGATGTGAATCAAACTTTTTTCACAAATTGAAAACAAATGTGCCGTTTTGAATTATTGCTCAGGGTTATGACTTCACTGCGGTTTATTGAATGTATTGTTGTAAAAGTTGTTCTTTGCTAAACGTAAAACACTAACAGAACAATAATAAAACCACTTTACATCCAATTGATTCGGATATTTTGGAAAGACAAAAAAATACTCCTAGAACGGGTTTAATAGCGTTTCACACAGACAAATAAATGTGTTAAAATAATTAGTCAAGCGGATATAAACGTACAGTTTCTTAAAGTGAATTGTTGCATTTTCCTCTTGTGTTTTGCAGAATGTTTTGCATCTAAGTGTTATAACGGAGGGTTGTGTAAAGAAGCCATTTACTCCAGTCATTACATATGCCAGTGTCCCGCAGGCTTTAGCGGCACCCAGTGTGAAATCAGTAAGTTACAGCATGACATTGCATTTATGATATAGCAAAAGAGTTTCAAAACTTGGTCACTAACTCTGTCCTGAATTACTCCAGCAAACTTGCTTTAACAGGTTTTGATAGTTGCTTGATGTGTATCCAACTACTTTAAGATGTCTTACTGTATCTAATATTCATCTCGGTTTCTCATAGACACAACCGAGAAATGTGCTCGGGGTCAAGGGTTAGCGTACCGTGGCACCTGGAGTACCAGTTTGTCAGGACTGGAGTGTGTTAACTGGAATTCCTCCTCACTGAGGGGAAAGAAATTCACAGCAAGTAGGCCAGAAGCAAACACACTGGGACTGGGACATCACAACTACTGCAGGTATACATAACCACTGCACACCATCACGTGTGTTATACATTGGTTTTATAATGCTTTATATTACACTTAATAACATTTCTCATGCTAAACAGCACAGGAAATGCTTTTCATCCTATTCGTTGTGTGCTAGCTTGACCTTTGCAATATGGCGGCGCCATTGACCCCACTGAGCCTCCAAATTATTTGTGGGGTAGATTATATATATATATTAGGGCTGTCAAATGATTAATCGTGATTAATCGCATCCAGAATAAAAGTTTGTGTTTACATAATATATGTCTGTGTAATGTGAATATTATATTTGTATTTATAAAAACATACACATACAAGCATATATTTAAGAGAAATATCAAACATAAAAATGTATAAACATTTAAATAAAATTTTAATGATTGGGAAATTTGGATAAATACATCTACAGTAAATATTTCCTAAAATACAATATATTCATGTATGTGTATGTTTCTGTGTTTATGAATAAAAAATGTACACAGACATATATTATGTCAACACAAACTTTTATTTTGGATGCGATTAATCACGATTAATCGTCTGACAGCCCTAATATATATATATAAATTTAAATGATACTTCCTTAATTTTCTCTGTGATTAAATATTATTTGGGAAGTAGCCAAACCTTTTTCCATTCAATACAATCTGTGAACCGAAACAACCGTTTTATGTTCCACGCGCTTCATGCGACATCAAATTACCGTGAGAGCAGACCGCTCTGTTTCTCATGATACTTATATCGTATACTCTGATCGGTCGTGACATGTACAGAGTTTCGTGAAGTCGAACACACACACACATATATATATATATATATATTTAATACCCTTATGTTTACCAGATAAAGTCCCCTCTCTACCACAATATTGACATGTTTTAATAAAACAAACTAAATCATGTAACGTTACTGGCAACACAGCTATGAAGCACTCGCTGCTGGCGTTTTCAGATGCCTAAAACGATTGGTGGACTCACAGCCAAGCGCTTCTTGTCTTTCGGAGACGGGCAGTATATACAACACATCATTTTATAACATATTAAAACTGTTTTTGAAAATAGTTTTTCCTGATCTTAATTTTCATCTTTATTTGAATAACATTAAAATAGACGTTTCATGTTTGAGGGAGACGCTAGGAGCAGACTGTAACAGGAGCTTACATGTTTGTTTTTGCGGTTGTCACGTGAGACTTCTCGTTATTATGCAGCTTCACATTTGCTTACGTTTAACCGGATTATATTTAATTTCTCAGGAATCCAGATGGAGATACTAAACCATGGTGCTTTGTTTATAAAAGAGCTCAGATCACATGGGAATTCTGCTCTTTACCGACCTGCTTATCAGGTCACACACACACACACACACACAGGTACAGATATACACATTCGTTGACAGTGTGTAGTGATGTTGTGTGGTCTTGTTTTGTGTCAGACCCCACGCTGGAGTGTGTACGCAGATCAGGACAGACGTACAGAGGAACGAAAGCTGTGACACGCAGCGGTTTAAAGTGTTTACCGTGGGACTCCCCCGCCGTCTCTCATAAAGTCTTCACTGCATGGAGATCTGATGCCAGAGAGGTGGGCATCGCCAGCCACAACTTCTGCAGGTACATAAACACACGTGCATTTATACACACATGTACACACTAACAACAAACATGAAGTGAATATTATACGAACGCACCAAGAGCGTCAATGGTGACATGTTGCTTTAATACATAGACTATACACTAGGGCTGTGCGATATTGAGGAAAAATGCGATATGCGACAGCTTGCTAAATAATGCGATATGATCTTTATTTTTCTAAAATCTATTTAAATTGTATGAAAATATATTAAAAAAATATAATATAACCAACATATATTTCACATTATTTTAGGAAAAAGAAAGCATCACTTCAACTCCTGAAAGTGAACAGCCATGTGCATCTCCCAACTAACATCCGCCTGCCAGATAGATACTCTCTCCGCATCCACCTTAAACTTTGACCGTTCATAACTTTTCAAAGAATTGAAACGCTGGTTCCCAATATGCATATTGCGATATTTCAGGAATTTCTATATATTACACAGCCTTACTATACACAAACAGATGTAGACTAAATGTTTGTGTGACTTTAATGAAAATCACAGTCGTTGAAAATTGTTTCCATAATCAGATCCACAGACACACACTCTCCTTCTTACACACAGAAACCCAGACGGTGACCTCGGCCCCTGGTGTCACGCGTATAAAGGATCCCAGCTGATCTGGGAACTGTGCGATATCCCCAAATGCTGTAAGTCTTTAGAAAGGATTTCATGAGGCACCAGGACACAAGGGAACTTTCTCTCAAAGTTATCTCAAAATTAAGCAGGAATTTCTTATATCTTAAATGTTGAGCTTTGTGATGTATGAGTGTGTGCTATATTCATGTTATTCTGTATAGTGAGTAATTTTGCTGTTGCTAAACTGATGAAGTTCCTGATGATGATGATGATGTTGATGTTTGAGCAGAAACACATTTATTTTGTTGTGGAATAGAAGCGGTGTTCAAACTCTGTTTGTCTCTCCACAGCAAAGAAACCTTCAATATCCACGCTCGGACCACGAGCTCCCACACCTCTCAACAGTCAGGGTGAGACACACAATGATCATAATTCACTCCATTTTTCCATGCGGTCGAGGTAAATAGGGTCCGACAGTGACTAAACTTACACTTATAAATATGAAAACGTATTGTTGACTTGGGGTTGCTGCATCCAGAGCTGTCTGAAGTCATATAACTTTGTTTTCCTCATTTGGATAAAAGCGTCTGCTAAATGATGCCTTTTGGGTTTTGGCAGGGCGACTAAAGAAGCCACGATTTATTTTCGGTTTAAACTGTATTTTTACATTCGGTGACGCACACATGCCGGATGATGTCATTACAGCTCTGCACTCTCTCTCTCGCTCAGGTTCCTGCGGTCAGCGTCTGGAAGGTCCTTCTAACTCTCTGCCCATGTTCAGGATACGAGGAGGTCAGGCCAGTGACATCAGAGAGCAGCCGTGGCAGGCGGCTATCAGCATATTTCTGCCACGCGCCAAATCCTACAACTTTCGGTGCGGGGGAGTCCTCATCGACTCCTGCTGGATCCTGTCCGCTGCTCACTGCTTCCCGGAGGGGTGTGTACCTGTCACTGTGTGTGTGTGTTTGAGTTCTCACTTAAAGAGACGGTTCACCCGTGGAACACAAAAGAAGACATTTTGAGATGTGTTTTGTGTTTATGCAATGGAGTTCAGCGTTGTTTGTTCATCAACGTTCTTCAGAATATCTTTTTTGGTCGGAGCCGATGGCCGTGTGATTAGTGCTCTGTTGCGCTCCGGGCGACCCGAGTTCAAATTCCTGTTCGAGGTCCTTCCCGATCCCACCCCCCTTTCTCGCCCACTTGACTTCCTGTCCTCTCTAAAAAATAAGCTGTCCAGATAAAGGCAAAAATGCCCCAAAATAAATCTTTAAAAAAAAATATATATATATATCTTTTGTGTTCAGAAGATGAACGAAACTGGAACGAAATGACACAAGGGCAAGTAAATGATGAATCCTAATTTCAATCATGTGTACTGTCACTTTAAATAAACAGTTTGATATAGTGTCTGATCTCATCTGATTTTCTCCTAGCAGATTTTACGAGAAGCCTGTTCAGGTGGTTCTGGGTCGAACCTTCAGACTTCAGAACTCCAGCAGTGAGCAGATCTTTCATGTGGAGAAGCACTGGGTCCATGAGCAATATGATGAGGAAACATATGACCATGATATAGGTGAGAATTCTCACTTTGAGCAAATGTCTTAACTTTGAGATATTCATTACATTTAACGGTAATATATTTGGTCTTTTTTCCTAATCTTTCTTTATTGCTTTATTTTCAAATATCTTTGTTTGGATGATGATTTGATATATTTTGTCTTCAGCTCTGCTCAAGTTGAAGAGCGACTCTGGGATCTGTGCTATAAACTCTCCTGAGGTTCTGCCTGCGTGTTTACCGGAGCCAAACCTGACTTTACCCGACTGGACGGAGTGTGAGATCTCTGGTTATGGGAAAGAGGACGAATGTGAGTTTTTCGACACGTGTTCTGTACGCTGAAGTCGCTGTGGGATTCGTAGGCTAATGTTCTTTTCGTCTCTCCTAGTTTCTCCGTTTTACTCTGAGAGAATTAAGCGAGGTCTCGTGCGGCTGTGGCCTCAGGAACAGTGTGTTCCAGAGAAGCTGTCCGGTCGTCTGGTGACCCCTAACATGCTGTGTGCAGGAGACACGCGTGGTTTAGATGATGCATGCAAGGTAGCACGCTATGTCGGTCTCAGTTTGCATACTGTTCATAATAATTCACTCACCCACGTCATTTTCTGTCGCAAACAAGTTGAGGCTTAAGTGGAAAGCTTTCCAGGGTTCTTATCCATATAATGCACTTCGACCCTTAAGTGATACTGGGGACAAATGTGGCCAAAAGGATTTAGTTTTCTCAAATAACTCCTTTCTCTTAATTTGATCGGTACGGTGGGCACCCATAGGAAATGACTACAATTCCGAACAATTCTTTTTATTTGCTCAATAACCATCAATAAATCCAACACAATACAGATCATACATACACATAAATAAAGGGGCGAGCCTATAGAACATCACAACACACACACACACAACCACAAACAAAGAACTGAAAGAGCCTATAACAGATTGCTTTTTTTTATTTTACTATCCAGAAGTCACATTTTCTTACACTAGTACTGGAAAAGTTGGACCGGGCAGCTGACCACAAACTCACAGATGCCAATCAAACATTATCCAAAAATACATTTAATTGATTTTGGATGTAATCAGCTTGTTTTGTGATTATATTAAAATCAATAAATTAATAATATTTTAAGAAATAAACATATTTATATAAAATATCAGTGGAACAATACATCATTGCTGGGGGGGGTCAAAATGCCCGTCAGGTCTGTTAGTTACGTTTCCAGTCGTTTATCATACTCTTATCCCACAACTTTATTTGTAAACAGTCGTCTTTTCAATATTTTTTCATTTTATAAAAATATATGTGGCTTTATGATCTGATATGTGATGGGGACAAAGTAGTAGATTCGAACCTGCAACAAAAGGAAGTAGTCAACAGAGGCTTTACTCGCTACGCCACTGGAGATGCTAGCTAGCCAAAGTCAAAACTGGTCCAGAGAGTCAGTGTATATAGTCTCCGCTTACAACACGACTATTTGCAATCAGTGTAAAAATACACTCCGTAAAAGATATTAGGAAGTTCGTGGAGGTGCTTTGCTGGGGTTAAACAGGTTTCTGACGGGGCTGTTGCCCCAGCGAGCCCCCCCAGCTCCGCCACTGATGCTGACCACAGTTATTCCTTTGCGGCAAAGTAGAAGTAATTTTTTTGACTGTTTTGATGTGTGAATGACGGGTCTCTGTCTTCTGTCTTTAGGGAGATTCTGGTGGTCCTCTGGTGTGTCCCAAGAACGGCAGGATGACGTTGATGGGTTTGATCAGTTGGGGCGACGGCTGCGGGAAGAAAGACACGCCCGGCGTTTACACCCGCGTCACAAACTACACAAAGTGGATCTCCAGTAAGATGAGATCTAACTGAGACATAAGCACACATCATGAACACGAAGAGTCTGTTGAAATGAAGGTGAGATGGAGAACATCTCCATGTTCATCATGTTTACTGCTGGACAGCTTGATTCTAGCAGTCAAGGACCCATCCGTTATGAGAGATCATCAGATGTTGTGTATGAGGCACATATTGCACACAAGAAGAGAAATGTGAATAAGGACCATGTTTCATTCTTGTATTTTAGTAAAACTGCACAGGACGATGCTGTGGAAATGACTTTGGGTGCGAACTCTGATTCAGATGTGCACCTGCTCTGCTCTTTCTTTTAGTTTCCCGGACAGGGATTAGTTTAAACCAGGTCTAGGCCTTGGTTGAATTAGGATATTTAAGTTGTTTTTAAAACATACTTTACAAAAAAACATGACTGGTGGCCATCTTGAGACAAAACAATCGCACTGATAGATATATTATAAGATATGTCAGTGCAAGTTTCTATTAAGACGCCTTTAACATTTAAGGCTTAAAGTGATGTTCACCCGAAAAATGAAAATTCTGTCATCATTTACTCACCCTGACGTCTCTACATACCTGTATCAATGACTTCGTTCTGATGAACGTGGAGAAAGATATTTGGAAGAATGTTAGCAATATTAAATTCCGTGACATCATCAAAGGTGCCCCAAAACTATTTGTGTTACTAAATACTTCAAAATATCTCACTTTGTATTCAACCGAACAACAAAATATACAATATTTTTGGTAGCGGATGATGTCACAGAACCAAAAATTCAAAACATTCTTTCTAATATATTTCTTTGTGTTTAGCAGAACAAAGAAACAACCTTGTTTGAGGTTTGAAACAACCTGAGGGTAAATAGATGATGACCGAATTTTGGGGTGAACTGTCCCTTTAAGACCTGCCTGGGAAACCGCCGCATAGTGTTTAAAATTGATTAAATGGATTTAGACGAAACATTTGCTTCACGTATAAACAGTTGCGATACATAAACTCTCGGTGACAGCCGCTTTGAATGCGAGTGTTATTTTTATTTAGTGACGCTAATAATGACGTTTCATAACATGTTTTTAACACTAAATATCTGCTGGGTCAGAGACTTTGTTACTTTGTGTTTTAATACAATTTAAAGGTTTAGTAAATCTAGACTATTCTAACTTCTAACTGTTGTATTTGTCAACCTAATCTATTATTATTGCGTGCTTTAGAGTTTAGGATGTATACTAAGTTAATATTTAACTTTTTAACAATTTTTGTAAACCTTAACTTTATATGTATTATCAGTTATTCTTAAATTATTGTTTTATAAAAGCTTGTACATTATTTTGCCTGACTTTTTATAAAACATTAAAACAATTAGCATTCGTCTTCAGTATTAATTTCAAATTTGGGAGATTTATGTCTGTAGAACAAATGATTAGCACTATAATAATGGGGATTATCTAAAGTGTAAAGTCAAAATAATTCAAAGACTTGAGTAGAAAATATCCAATGTAATGCTGAAATGATACTCATTGTGTGAGCCGCTTTAAAAAAACATTTACGGTACAGATACTTAAATTCAACATCAAGTTGGTGAGGTTAGAAACAAATGAACTCTTTAAATGTTCTTTAGTACGGTTTTGAAAACATTTATAGTATTTTCTGTAGTGAAGTACGTAACCATCGGGTTTAAACATTAACATCAAGTTTTTACCAAGGGTCTGAATAATGATGATGATCTCATTCAATCTTCTAATAAAGATGATATGTTTTTAACAGATGCATATGTTGAATGTGATGAATTTACATCTGTATGTTTATTATGTGATAAATGTAACGTTTGGATAAATACATTTGGAAGCACCACAATAAACCACTGAAGTACATGAATATTAAACTACTACTTCAAGTGAATCATTAACTATTTTAAATCCTACGCAGAAATTATTTCTGACGTGTTCTGATGGCGATGTCAGTATGATCCTTCAGCCAATCAGAAACCACAAAGACAACAGGAAGTGAGAACACAAAGCGCTATGTACAGTGTGTCAGTGTTTGCAGACTTAGAGAATTTGCATTGAGAATAATGTAAAGTTTGAAGCAAATGCAATTTTGCAAACAGCAAGAGCTTCCATGCAAATACAGACAAAATGACAAGTACATGTCTTGCAAGTATTTTTATACAGAAAGGTAAGTGTGATGCAACTTATCTTATTCATTTGAATATATATGGATATAACCGGCTAAATAAAGATCTCGCACCATTACTCACTGTCGGCGGCAAGTCGATTAATGACACCGTGCGTAAAATTAACATGTTTATTGCATCATACTTGCATTCCGACTAATATTGGCGGGACTCGGACTGTTTCGCTTCTCCCCTACTGGCTCACGTAGTGTTAAGTACTATATTATAAACACTATCATTGACATGTTTTCTGTGGTCAGACAATCGGACGTGTGTGAAATAAAGACTGAACGCGGCCCGTTAGTTATGTTATTTATATAATGTTGTGCATCTATGACTAGCAGGTGTTAGAATAAATAAAGGAATAAGTCATCAGTGGAATGAGCTTATTTTGAGTGTTTTGACTTGTGTTGACAGGTGTTCGAAATGTATTGATATAAAAACAACCCACAACTCTATACCACACAAAACGGCTTTATGTTGTTATTCTCTATGAGTTTATTTGCTGTATGCAGTGTTGTAGTCAGTAAGACAGCAGTCGTGCCGCTGAAATAGCACAGATTCAGTTCCTCCGAGCATTTCCCTGAAAATCCGGTGAGTTTAACAAACCATCACTATGGCATTTTCTACTATGGCAGTCTCTGGTGCTTCAGAACTGTTGGTTGCTAACATTCTTCCAAAATATCTGTCTTTGTGTTCAACCGATCAAATAAATGTCTGGAACAACTAGAGGTGAGTAATTCATGACAATAATTTTTGGGTGGACTATCCGTTTTAAATCAAGGGATCGGTCTTTGGATCTCAAGCATCACAGTTACAATTTGGAGTTGGACATGAGACACAGGCCCGCTTTGATACAGCTCCCAGATGCTGGAGGAACACACGAACACGACAAATCAACCTGATTCTGATGTACACATCAGTTAATATCCAATAATGCACACATCACACATTCAAAAAATTATGCTGGGGTTGAGTGAGTAATGGTCATATCCAACTCGAAAAAATGCATTTTGATAAAAAGGTTTTGCCGTTTTACATCACGCCTCTCTCTCAGTTCTGTTAAATTAGACATCAGTGGCATGACATTCTTGTATTGCTGTTTTATTTTCCGGTTGCATCATTTTGAGATCTATTATCTTCTTATAACAACAACCACTTAAGCTGATAACACTCCGGGTACTGCGAGACATCTTCTGCTGGTTAATGCATCACTCTTTTCTCATGTTGTGTTTAAACTAAATGAATTCTTTCAAATCAATATTTCATGTCAATTATAATTCACTCAGCTGTGTAATAAGTTGGATAACGCACATTAAGCTGGAAGTTATCGCAAGATATACCCTAAGGGTGGTCAGGTCCTGGATGCCAGTACACATTTTGATCACTTGGTCTGTCTGTGCGTTTATTGTTTTATTATCTGTATTTTCATAATCTGATGTCTCATGTAATCAGAGTCTGTTCCTCTGAAGGTTCGGCACTTCTTCTTTCCTGACGTTGCTCGATCTGTGGTCATCAGACGTGAGTCTAGCGGAGCGTTTGAGCGCTCAAGGTCTCTCTGTTATTAACAGGGATAAACCATCCACCTGCTATGCAAATACACAGAGAAACACGCACACCTCCTGCACGCTACATACCGGCCTCATATACAAAGTCCTGGAAGATTTGCATTCAGACCTGACAGCAGAAATTTTCCTGATGAACTAGAGACCGCACGCATCATGGTAATGTACTTTTTAATGCATGAAATATTATTACTGCTATTTATTTTGATAAATTCAATGTTCATATTACTTAAAAACAAACAGGTTTCGTAAAAGGTATTCTTCTTGAAGTATGAATTAAGGCACTATGAGTTTTGCTCATGATGTTGTTTATTATGAAAGGGTTTTGAGTTGGTTTCATATGTTAATGGACTTTTGTTTGTTTGTTGGTAGTGGTGGTAACACATTTAGCCTTTATATAGCTTCATATATAAGATGAATAATCTGGAACATATGTGTCAGTTTGTGTCTCATATCATATCACAAATTGTTCTCTTCATTTGTAAGTCGCTTTGGATAAAAGCGTCTGCCAAATGTCTTCATGTAAATGTAAATATTAATGTTTTAAACTGCTCAATTCCACTCAAATACCCTTGATAATGTCAAAGCGTTAAAGACCGTACAGCTCTTCATTAGCATCACATATAAAGTCACATTGTTCTCTGTCTGTCGCAATAGAAACATCGATCTGATAAAAGCCGGAAAATAAGTTTCAGCTTCACCTTATCTCTCTCGTCACTGCGATTGTCAACGTTTATCTTTTTCTTGCGTGTTTGTTGTTTTTTCAAATTGAGTTTCTTACCAAAACATTATTAAAACTGTCTAAAGAGCAATCTCACATGTGATCAGTCGTTTCTTAAAGAGATAAGATGAGCAGATGTTAGATTTTTCTTGTGAGAAGCAGAACACGGAGGTCGTTGTGCAGTTTATTCCACATCTTAATGAAGGTCGGGTCTCATGTGGTCAGGTGATTTATGTGAGAAGTGCTTGTTCACTTGTGACAAAGACACATTGACCTTTCTGTGTGTGTGTTTGTCTAACCATGATAAGCCCTTGTGTTCCTGCCGCGTTGAACAAAAATGTGTTATTTGTTAACATTAGTAACTACATTAGTTAACATGAATAAAACAACATTTTTTCAGATTTGATGGTGCTTTTTATATTCAATGTTTTTGCACAGCAAGATAACAGTGATGTTGCTCTTCTATAGCTCTGCAAACTTTCATTACATTGGTCTTAGTTTTGTCACAAATAAGTTGACTTACAGTAAGACACTGTATAATCAAAGATTTCTTTTGTGTCTCCAGAGTTTCCTCGGGAAGCTGAAAACATCTGTGCTGTAAGTACGAAAGTCTTTGCATGTCCATCAAACATATTTCCAGTCAATCTGGTGGTAAAGTTGAATTGATCTCCTGTCCTTCCTGTGGTATAGACACAGCGGACCACCCGCTCCACCCAAACGAACAGGTGTGGTAATAACATTCAGTTCCAGTTAATAAATGTATGAAGTAGTGTATAGCAGTATAAGAAGAGAACACTATTGTATTAGTCTTCATGATTTATTTGTTTGCCTTGATTTTAACTCTGGGAATTTAGTAGAAAACAATTCTGGATGTGGCTGGCCGGAAGGGGAGTTTGTAAGTATTGAACACGCCACACACACACACACGGTTGATGAAAGGCTGGGAACTGTTCTATTTGTTTTACTTCCTTTATGTATCACCAGAATGTGTCTCATCACTTCCCTTAACATGCTTACGGATTTCTGAAACGTTTCATAACGTCATTCTGATGCGTCTGTCATTCATCCTGTAATCATGTTCCCAGTCGGACGCACATGTAAGAAATATCCTGAGCAACTTTTTTGCAGGATGATGTAGATGGAGATACATATGAGGCTCCACCATGTGAACGTCCAACTATAAGTGTCCAACCTCGCCAAGTGGATGATGTTTACCTGGGTACAGCTTGTAATCTTTATGTTTGTCTGTCTGTAGTTTATTTTTTATACTGCTAGAAACTATATTTCAGTTTTTTGTCTGTGGCACACGTGTGTAGGTTTTCCAAACCGAGTCCCAAACCCTGTTATTTCCAAACGACAGGCAGCTCCGCCCCCACGACCGGCCAAGATCCCACCTGCAGGCAAAAGCATGGTAACACACCAATGTTACTGCACTAATCACACAATACATCGATCGGCGCATTAAATACTTTCCAAAACCTATACGAACCTTGGGGGAGTGTATCTGGCAGAGAAATACTACGTTATACGTTTTGACAAGCTGACCATGTTAAGCATGAGAAGACAGCACGTTTAACATTGTAAAGAAGTCAGAATGCATATCTCCCCTTTAAGATGTGACCTCTGAGCACAGTGTTAACTTTGTCTTCTTTCTAGAAAGCGGAACCACCACATGATCCAGAGGAGTTCTACTTCGACCCAAACGATCACAAACGTAAGCCCTTGATGAGACTTCACTCGGCTTTCTCAGAGCTTTGATCAGAGTCATCTCTGAGATTTTCTATAAAGCTCTATACTTGTAATTCAGATCAAATGTGACCCGGGACCACCAAACTTATAGTCTTAAAGTCGGAATGAAATGGAAGTAGCAAATATCCTTTTTCTGAAATGAAAACATAGTGTAGGGCGGGACTCGATTTCATCCACTCGCAACTGATTGGATCGGTAAAAGCCTCGTGCCATTCCTGACCAGAAGTGAAGAGAGGTCGTTTTGATTGGGGAGGGGGGCTTAACGTTTTTGATCAAAGATTACAAGTGCAAATTAATAAAAAATAATGATGTGCATGGCTAAATAATTTATAATAAATACTTCACCTCTGTGTAAAACAATTACAATGATTAATTTCATGCCGACTTTAAGTAGCACGGGAATATTTGTAGAAACAGACAACAAACATTGCATGGAGCAAAATGATATTAAGTATAGATCATGTTCCATGAGGATATATTGTAAATTTCCTAATGTAAATATATTTCTGTAAGTGAACGCAGCAAAATCGCCAGAAACATGTCTACAAACTTCTACACTCATTGCTGCCCACTCTTTGGGAATTACCCACTCATGTTTGGTATCTATATGAATTTCATTTCATCAAGCTTTTGGGTTCATCTACTCTCCACAACGTCCTTAAAGCGGTAAGACAATATAGAGCGCGGCCATTTCTCAATATTTCGATTTTTTGCACCCTCAGATTTCCAAATGGTTGTATCTCGATGGATGACATTTGAGTGGTCCCTTTCCATAATGTGATTCACTTCATAAAACGTTAATATACACAGCAAAATTGTCAGTGTTAAAACATTTAATTGACTCTCACAGTGTGTATATAATCAACACGTTGAGAGTGTGGATTAGATATACACTGTGAGTGTTAATTTGGTCATTTTTAATGGCCAAATGAACTGTAATAGCTGATTTTTCTGTGTATCATCAGGAGGTTTGTGTTGCCTGGGTTGTATGAACGACCAACGCTTGCGATTTCAGATAAAGACTTTCTTTACTGTTCTACTTTAGAAACAATGTCATTCACATCTTGGATGGTCTGAGACTGTGATCACCTCTTCAAATCTCTCCGCAGCGGACGCTTTTTCGTCCCAAAATCTAAAATGCCTGTCAAAGGTTTGAATATAAATTCAAATTATACATATATTAGCTTAATTTGTAACGAAGTACAAGTATAATAAGACTTGAAAATATACTCATAAAAGTTCAAGTATATAAAAAAACTACTTAATTACAGTAACACGCGCGTGCGGCATTCTAAAAAGTTTCATCTTGATGTCCCGCCGACGTGTCTGAAAAAATGTGAATCAGGCTTAAGACCGGTTTCGTTGTCCAGGGTCACTTATGTGCATAAATGTCTGTCATAGATCCCCTAATTTCATCAGTATACTGTATATATATATATATATATATACACTATATACAGTAAACGTCTGTATATATTTTGAATCTTTTTGTCATCAGCTCCTGAAGTGATGCGTAAGGACAAACCTGGTAAAAAGGCTCCAGCAAAGAAACCCCCGAGACCTTCACCGGCCCCACAACACGATGAAGGTGATTTCAAAACAACAAACATCAAACCCTCTCTCTGTTTCTATGACATTTGTTTAGTTGATGACAACCTGCTGCACTTTTAATTACTGTAACTTTTACGCTTCTAGACGTTTACTTGGACCCGAATGAAGGACAGGTGAGCGTGGCTGTTTTCTGAAAACCTAGAGCAAACTGATTTCAATTCTTTTCAGGTTTCACAAGCGTGTTTTTTGTGTGTGTGTTTTAGGAGGATGACACGTATCTGGAGCCTGTTGCGGGTCTGTGCTTCACAAACATCACAGATGACACGGATCATATTTGTGTTAGTAACCGACACAAATGTTGTTTTTGTTTGTAGATTGTCCTCCTCCAGCCCGAAGTTCTGCTCGCATGGCACCAGTGCCTCCTAAAAGTGTCGTACGAGACCCTCCAGCATCCATGTGAGCCTGTCACATGTAGACATTAACCACACACGCACATTTATGAGTCATGAATCAGACAGCTTATCATGTTGTTTTTTCTCTAGCATGAAACCACCTGTTCCAGGAGCCAAAACTGTACGTGAAACTAACATCACACATTTATACAGTACAGTCGTGAATGAACATTTTACAGACGATTTGTTTGTGGCTTCTTTTAGGGTTCACTTTTGAGCGGAGAAGGTCTGAATAAAGGTTAGTTTCTCTCGGTTCGTTTGAGCAGGGAGTCGGCACAGGACAACTTTGGGGCCTCCTAAAAATGTGGATTGGGTTTAGGAGGCATAACAGACTTTTAATGAGGAGATGAAGGCCAATCTTCATTTTTACAGATGATAATACTATGACAAAAGGATCAAAGGCAATGCAAATATAAAGTAAAAGTAAAGTGTTACTTTATATACTTTATATAAAGTAAAAGTGCACCTGACACTCACTTGCAGTCTGTCACATTCGAATTTGTGCTACAGTTTTGTCATATTTGTGTAAGGACATGTAGAGGTGTGAGAGATCTTGTATTGTAATTTTCAGTTCTTCCAGCCGAGGTGAAACGTTCCTCACTCTCAGGCCACCTGCCCCCAGCTGTACCAGCCCATAAACCCGTCGTTCCCACACCCGTCTCCAAAGAACCTAAACGCAGGTGTGTGTGAATCTTTCTTAGAACGTTTGATAGAACCGAATCCACCGTCAGTGAATTTTATTCTGTGTGTTGGAGATGATCAGCCGTTCATCAGAAAGCCTTTTTTATGCTTCTGGGATTTTGACTTCTGCATCGTTCAACGCAGGGCAAACGATGTTCCGGTCACAGCCCAAGTCTAACAAGTGTGTATGGATTAAATGTCTTCGTATAAATACTGTAAACCAGTTTGGTAACCTACCTTATTACCGCCTGTTTAAAGTTAAGATCTATACCCCACAGCTAAGAGGGGGTTTTTGTCATAGCCTTTTTGCACTGGACATGCTGGTTTTGGCCCCATCGCCGGATACAGTCGTGTCCTCATTAAACACATAACTGATAACGCTCTCGCATTCACATACAGTAAAGAATCCATGTTGACAAGTTTTAGTAAGTAAGGGCGAAATCCACAAGCTACTTCATTACCCTGTAAATATCAATAATAATTCAGAAAAGTTCAACATTGTGACAAAATGTAATGTGTTATTGTATTAGTTATTACAAATATAGTGGAGTAAAGAGTACATATACTTGTTCAAAATGTAGTCAAGAAGAGAGTAAAGGTCTTTGCACATACATTGACACAACGTGAGTTCCTATTTACTTTTTTAACATCCAGACGTTTCGGACGCAAATTTCCGACTCAATTTGCAATGGCCTTTAATGTTGCTAATATCTTTAATAATCAGTACAACTTCAAAGAAGATAAAAAGATACTGAAGTACAGTAACTAATTATATTTACTCCAATACTTTACAACACTTCATTTATTACGCTTTCACAAGTTAAGTTAGAACATTTTACATTTGGTAGTCTATTATGAATGAGCGAAGAATCGTGTTTTAATTTCAATAAACAAAGAAACCTTACCTTAGCAGTTTATGATATCTTATTTAAAACAAATGTTAACACTGAACAGTTTTTTTTAATACATTTCTGAAAAAACACGCAAGGTAGGGTGTAGAAACTAAAAACACTATTAACTTTCATGTTTAATACATAATAAAGTCACAAAAAGATCAACAAAAGACGCTTTAAATGTCACAAGCCTATTCTATTACAGTTGGATTTAATCTGTAGGGGAAGTTGCTTTACCCTGCGGTGACATACTTTCCGATTCTTGAGAAAAAGGCTCGTTGTGGCATGAGTTTCCTTTAACAAAATAAAAGTCCTATGTTCTTCAACACATGTGTATTTCCACATCTGTAACAGTCACACGAATGTAGTTTTATATATGTATATCATGTAATGTATGTTCTGTGTGTTTTCAGCCCATCTATACCTTCATCTCTGGAGTCAGGTCAGAACGTTTATTCATTCACTGTATGTCTGTGACCATCTGTAATGATCAAGATCAGTGAATTTGTCCGTTATCACCATTAGCTGATGTTGGCTGTAAGAATCGTTGGTTTTCTCTACACCAACAGCGCAGATTTCAACATTTGGTGGTAAAAATAGCCACGTGAGGTCTCTCTTAAAGTTTATATACGATTATTTGTATTTTTACCGCATCATTTTTCATTGTCCGGCAATTGGCATTTTCAAACAAATAAAATAAAGTACGAATTATATATTCTATGAAGAGACATCCCTTCATTTGTTGCGTATTTTTGCCTCACGTTTGTACATTTTAATTTACAGAAATCATACAAAGTATGTAGTCTCTCAAAAAACATGTCGTTCTTTTTTCACGTACATAACACATGTTTATTTCCCTTTTTTAAAACTCAAAAATTGTGATGTTAAGACTCTATCGACAATGGTTTTGTGAAATACAGATGGTTGAATAAATTCTCTGAGCGTTTATATTTCACATCCATAATGCTGGAATTGCCCTTCTATCATATCAGAATGTAGTTTTCCATCCTTTGTTAACAGGCTTTTACTTTAAATACAGAATTTCATTGGACAAAAACAAAAATCGTTGAAATAATATTGCTCACCTTTGGTTGTAATGTGAAAATACATAATTACTGTCAGCTGTCTATCAACCATAGTTTGTGTGATTTCAGCGCCCTCTTTTGGAGTAAAGCCTGTGACACAAACGTTTGCACAGGTACTCATGTTTATGAACAATTTACAGAGTAATATGTGTTTATTGATTGTGATTGGGCTATGTGAAGATTTTCAATTGTGATGTCACTGATTGGCTTCTGATTTGTTATGATGAGCAGGAGGTGGGGCTTCAGGACATGCCATGGTTTGCTGGGGTTTGTGAACGCAAGGCTGCAGAGGAAACAGTTCTCAGATTTAAAAAGGTTTGTGTGTTTATATTTGTGATTTACTCTACATCTGCATTAAGTGTTTAGCGTTCCTACTAAATATGATTAATTCTGTAATTTATACTTTAAACTATAGATTAACTCTAAAGACCTATTTTTACTTCTGCGCTAGACCTACGCGTCGTCTACGTGACGGTTTTCATTTCTTACCTATGTGTCGTTGTCCGCGTCCACTAGGTGTCAGTGGCCACACGTGTGTTGTTTGTGTAACTAAGACAAGAGCTGAAGAAGAAGCATTAGCAGTGATAGCGGCAGGTAAACAGTCCCTTTTGTTGCAGCTTGAGACGTTAAAAACAGAAGAACAAATCAATTACTTATAATTTATTCAGAAATGGGTTTGATGAAACATGACGGTATCACAGAGTTTTTTGACCTGAGGGAGGGGTTCAAACAGACCAATCACAGCGCTTGCGGTCCTCGTTGAGTTGGCGCGTTGTTAATTTTTTGGAAAGGTGCGCGCGCGTCAGTCCACGGTGTAGGGTACGTGGCTCACGCACGAGCATAAACTGAGCTTAATCCTAATATCAGGGATTTATTTTGTGGTCGCTGTGATTTTTATGCTTATGAAACATATGCTCAGATCAGAAACGCAAGCACAGCATTTCATGGTCAACAGATAGTGATGGAACTTGATGTTTTCATGCAGGACGGCACGTTTCTGGTCAGGTGCAGTAATTCTCAGAACGGACGTCAACCTTACACGCTGGTGGTCCTTTATCATAACACAGTCTATAACATCCCTGTGCGCTTTCTAGAGGACTCGCAATTGTACGCTCTTGGAAAAGAGGGCAAGAAGACCGAAGAGGTAGATGAGTTGTCTGATCTCTATTCACTCTTTATTCTGTACAGTTATTTTTAAATAGATTCCCTGTAAACATTTTTGCTTTTGTTATGCAGCTGGTTGACAGTAACTTACTGTAGATTTATATTCTCCTAATTTATTGGCAACAGTTTGTTCAAAGATAAATGAATATTAAACATTAACAAAAATGTTAATTGACTCTCACAGTGTGTATATAATCAACACTTTGAGAGTGGATTAGATATACACTGTGAGTGTTAATTTGGTCATTTTTAATGGCCAAATGAACTGTAATAGCTGATTTTTCTGTGTATCATCAGGAGGTTTGTGTTGCCTGGGTTGTATGAACGACCAACGCTTGCGATTTCAGATAAAGACTTTCTTTACTGTTCTACTTTAGAAACAATGTCATTTACATCTTGGATGGCACGAGGGCAGTTAATAAACATCAATCCGCTGTTTGAATGTCCATGTGCTTGTTTCTCCAACATACTTTGTCTGAGATTGTGATCACCTCTTCAAATCCCAAAATCTAAAATGCCTCTATATATATTATCTTAATTTGCAACTAGTACAAGTATAAATTAATCCTAATAAAAGTATTTATCTTTACAAACAAAACCCGATAAAATAAAGTCCTCATGCAAAGCATTCTGGGAGCCAGAATTATTTTTTCAAATTTTGCTTCCCAGAATGCTTTGCACAAGGCTGTTATTTTATATGGGTTTTTTGTAAGGATAAAGACTTGTTAATGTTTAATGATCATTTATCTTTGAACAAACGGTTGCCAGTAAATGACACAAATGTAAATCTACCGTAAATTACTGGCAAACTGCAATTTCTACACAAACTCTTTCCAGTCCACCTTTTTAAGATGCAGATTGTTAATGTTCCATCACTGCACGACTCCTATGATCTGTAAATAAACCGTGTCTCTCTTTCAGCTTTTCAGCAGTTTGCAGGAGATGATCACGCATCATATGCAGAATCCCATTCTGCTGATTGATCGAAAGACTCAGTCCAAACACACCACGTACCTCTCGCACCCCGCACGGCCCTAATGCGGCTCTCTCGCCCTTACACGCACACATATATACAATTATTTATAAAGCATATTTCATTTAGTGCTTTTTGTTTAGGACTTTTTCATGAGCTATGTAGTGTTCATTAGCTTTACTGTTATATATAAATATGGTGTTGGTGTGAAATTGTTTAAATAAACCAAAAATAGAAATGACATAAGACTTGATGACTGTTGTTTTTATTTGTAACTCATCAACTTACCCTAACCACATATTATTTTATATTACATCATTATACTATTTTAACATCACAATACAAAACAAAATGACACCAGTATGGTGTGAAATGCCTGTTGTGTTATACAGTTCAGTGTCATGTCGTCGGTGTTGTTATTGAGTGTGTTGTGTTGGTCTTGACCTCAGTGTGCAGAAATAGACCCCGGTGTGTTTGTGTGTGTCTGTGTGTGTGTGTGTGTGTGTGTGTGTGTGTGTGTGTGTGTGTGTGTGCGCGTGCGTGTGTGGTGGGGGGGGTTCTGCTGACACTTGTTTCTTTCATCGGTGGGCTGACACACGCAACACACACCAGCAGAGACTTCATTCCCCTGCAGACGACTTTGTTCGTGTACATTATAACGCATATAGCGCATTTTTAACAGTGTCTGCGTCGCCTGTGTCAGTGCGCGCGCTCGGACCTACTTCCCCGCGCGGAGGAGTCCGTCCCGCAGCTCGAGACTGAGAGAGAGACTTTAACGGGCACGAGCGCAGTCAGTCAGTCACACAACTCTTCATCTTCCTCGTCACCGGTTCGTCCGGCTCGCGGCGGTGGGAAATGGCGCAGATTCTGCCCATCCGCTTCCAGGAGCATCTGCAGGTAAAACCGCACGCAGACACGCGCACGACTTGCGGGATTCCGCCCGTCACGGCTCGCGCACACAAACCGTAAACACGCAACTGACTGCGGCCTCGCCCGCGCGCTGCGCGCACACGTCACATTATAGTGGAATGATATTTAAAAGTGTTTACGACACACACACACACACATGACATGTTAGCGCAAACACTTGCGGTGTGTTGCTCATATTTATTTCATTTGACCATGAATATCAACTTTATCAGAGCAATTGGTTGAATACTTTGAAAATGAATTTGTAAAGTGTACATTTGTGTCCTTCATGGAAATGTCAGCTGTTGTGATGATGAACGTGTTAATAATGTCTGATGACTCTTCCGATTACAATGTTTGTTTACAGTCATCTGTGTAGTTCAGCTCTATATGATGTTATTGTTATTTAACAACTTAAACACTCGAGTGTTGAGATAACCTGCTTGTGTTTGTTTTGACTTGTGTTTTCACCTGTTTTAAAGGGACAGTTCACCCAAAAATGAAAATTCCGTCATCATTTAGTCGTCCTCAGATTTACAAACCTGCAGAAATGTCTTTGTTTTGCTGAGCACACAGGAAGACATTCGGGAAAATGTCCGATCTCACCCGCCATTTACTGCCATAGTAGGGAAATAAATACAGTGGGAGTCAATGGGGGGGGGGGGGGTATTTGACATTCTTCCAAATATTTTCCTATGTGTTCAACAGAGAACAAAGAAACGTGTGTTTACAGGCTTATTTTGGGGTGAACTGTCCCTTTAAATGAAACATTAGCATATATTCTGACTATGAACCTTTATCAGAAATAAAGTAATGCTCTTAAGAGCAAGTTCACCCAGAGATCAACATTGTGTGCTGTGTTACTCCCCCACGTGACGTTAAACACGTTTAGAGAACTTCTGGTGTCTTCGGAGCACAAATGAAGATATTTAGGAGACATGCAGACCTCCTCATAGACATCATGGAGTCATTTGTTGTCAAGGTCCAGAAAAGCACTAAAGACTTGTTCACATTGGTCCATCCGCTCATAGTGGATCAGTGGAATTAATATAAGGCGTCGAGAATGATTTATGTGTGAAAAACAAACTAAAATAGCGACTTAAATGGATATGTTCTCCTCTGTCTTGTCGGTGTATGGCGTGCGTTCACGAGAGCACTTCTTCTTCTTCTTCTTGGACGAGAGCTCTTCGTCTTCTTCTTCTTGGACGAGAGCTCTTCGTCTTCTTCTTCTTGGACGAGAGCTCTTCGTCTTCTTCTTCTTGGACGAGAGCTCTTCGTCTTCTTCTTCTTGGACGAGAGCTCTTCGTCTTCGTCTTCTTGGACGAGAGCTCTTCGTCTTCGTCTTCTTGGACGAGAGCTCTTCGTCTTCTTGGACGAGAGCTCTTCGTCTTCGTCTTCTTGGACGAGAGCTCTTCGTCTTCGTCTTCTTGGACGAGAGCTCTTCGTCTTCTTCTTCTTGGACGAGAGCTCTTCGTCTTCTTCTTCTTGGACGAGAGCTCTTCTTCTTCTTCTTCTTCTTGGACGAGAGCTCTTCTTCTTCTTCTTCTTCTTGGACGAGAGCTCTTCGTCTTCTTCTTCTTGGACGAGAGCTCTTCGTCTTCTTCTTCTTGGACGAGAGCTCTTCGTCTTCTTCTTCTTGGAAGAGAGCTCTTCGTCTTCTTCTTCTTGGACGAGAGCTCTTCTTCTTCTTCTTCTTGGACGAGAGCTCTTCGTCTTCTTCTTCTTGGACGAGAGCTCTTCGTCTTCTTCTTCTTGGACGAGAGCTCTTCGTCTTCTTCTTCTTCTTGGACGAGAGCTCTTCGTCTTCTTCTTCTTCTTGGACGAGAGCTCTTCGTCTTCTTCTTCTTCTTGGACGAGAGCTCTTCGTCTTCTTCTTCTTCTTGGACGAGAGCTCTTCGTCTTCTTCTTCTTCTTGGACGAGAGCTCTTCGTCTTCTTCTTCTTCTTGGACGAGAGCTCTTCGTCTTCTTCTTCTTCTTCTTCTTCTTCTTGGACGAGAGCTCTTCTTCTTCTTCTTCTTCTTGGACGAGAGCTCTTCTTCTTCTTCTTCTTCTTGGACGAGAGCTCTTCGTCTTCTTCTTCTTCTTGGACGAGAGCTCTTCGTCTTCTTCTTCTTCTTGGACGAGAGCACTTTGTCACATGCGTATTAGGTTTGTGTGCCGAACGCAGCATGGAGACCCTGTTGGACACCGACGCTCTGACTCACAATGCGGAAGAGCAACTCTGTGTTTACATGAAGACGCACGCTGTATATAAGCTCGGCGCACAAACCTAATACGCATGCATCAAAGTTTTCTCGTCCAAGAAGAAGAAGAAGTGCTCTCGTAAACGTGTTTTGCACATAACGCATTCTCGTCGCATCAAACAATTCAACTGAGCCACTATGAGCGGATTGACCAATTTAACTTTAGTGCTTTTCTGGACCTTGACAACAACTGACACCATGATGTCTATGAGGAGGTCTGGAAATCTCTCGAATGTCCCTAAATATCTTCATTTGTGCTCCGAAGACGCCGGAAGTTCTCGTAACATGTTTAACGTCATGTGGGGGAGTAACACATCACACGACGTAGATCTTGGGGTGAACTTCCCCTTTAAGTTATATTATGAGGATTGTTTTTATTTCTTCTCTGAGGTTGATGTTGTTTTGACTGCTTTTGTCCTACAGATGAACCGTCTGCATGTCTTTATACGCCAAGTTGTGTTAAAAGTTGCCAGCACCATGTGAGAGTTCTGTTGGGTGTTGTGTGGTTCTTATGATTCTTATGTGTCGCGTGTTGTTAGGTGGTTTATATAATTATAGATCAATATGGACTACATCACTATGATAATACGACTCGTTGTCCTGAAGAACTTAAGACTGTCAGAATGTTCTGAGGTTTTTCATAAGTGACTCATGTTTCCAGTAAAGCAGATTTTCTCCCAGCAGATCCGGCGGTCATTGTACAGAAGTGCTGTCTGGACCACACATATCTTCTCCTGCATTGAATTGTGTTGTCTTGTCCGCGGTGGGATCTCTCTCGGAAACAATGGGCCAGTGTTTGTGTGCGTGTTCAGAGAGTCTCATCGCAGTGCCAAACGCTAATGAAGTTTCATTCTGCACCTCTTTAATATGTAATATTCTCTTCCGTCTGACACTTCATCTGTGACCGACGTCTCACTCTTTCTCGGCTTGATCTCTTCGCCGGCGGTTTTATTTGTTTATCTTTGTCATTGATAGAATTCTTTAAACTCCTCAAGACACATCTGGAGTTTAAATAAAACCAGATGCTCAAATCTCATTCAGATGTAATGCTGGTCTTAAGTCAGTCGATGTATTTCGCGTGTTGAGATTAATCGAATCAAAACTATAAAGCTCAAGTCTGTCTTTTGGTTTCTCGTCTGTCTCATTGTGGTCTCTGATACGCAGTCAGTGATCTTGAAAGAATGCCAAGAATCTGAAGCCTGGAGGACTTTGGGCCTAAAGCAGCGCTGCCTTTTTATTGAACTTTTAATTAAAATGTGGATATAGGATTATAATCATTTGTTTTATTAAATAAACATTTTTAAATGATGAATTATATGGAATGCATATAGAATTACATTGTTCTGTAAAGCATTGTGTGTGTTTTATAAATAAATCAAATAGATGATGTTTTATTAAAAACATAGGCGAGGGAAAGTTCCTCTAAACGTTTTGATAATAAAGTTTGGCTAATACGATTTTTTTTATCATGTCATAAATGTTGTTAAATGTTTACTAAACAGATTGTGTTTTCGTGATTTTAAGGTTTTTCGTGATTTATAATTGAACTCTGAATGTGACATCAGTAGTGAATGCCCGTGTAATGATAAATTATTTATTTATCGCTCATGGTTAGATTTGCTGTGTAATTCTTCTCTGTCCTGTGATTGGCTGGTAATGTATTGCTGTAACCCAATAGAAAGTCATCTAATGAAGTTATGAGCAGGAAGAGGAGCGCAAACACAGATCACATCACAGATATCATGAGCAACAGACGCTGGTCCTTCCGTACGCACATTGAGCTCAAGATCTATCAGTTTACTTTCATGAGAGAGAGTCTCATTACTGTCTCATCAGTTTCATGTCATTCATCAGTCGCCGTCTGTGATTGGATGCTGACGAAGACGAAGACCATCAGCCCATCAGGAAATGACTTCTGCCGTGTGTGTGTGTGTGTGTGTGTTTCGCCTCTGCCACTGTGTGTGTGTGTGTGTTTTGTTAGCTGTCATACACAACACACACATACAAAGCTAGTCTGTAGCTTTAGTACCTTTACAGTAAGTCACCATAAACACACTTCACAACCATTTTATCTCCATAATGTAACATTTTCTTGATTTTTGTCTTCGTTTTGTCTCATTTTGTGATAGAATATTCAGTAAAATGGGTCTGACCTGAGTCTGATTTGATTAGATGGTGATCGGTGTCTATGTTTGACACGTCGATTTCGACTTTCTGTTGGTTTTGAAAGTTTGCAATGTAGCTGAGACCAGGGCTGTGCAATGAATCATAATGAATCGTAACAATTCGTAAAATACTTCAGCAATGATACATATTGTTCCTCATTCGGATAAAAGCGTTTACTAAATGACTAAATGTGCACCACCGGTCAAACGTTTTTGGACACTGAAATGTTCCTCGTTATTTTAAGGTGTATGCTTAAATGTCTGAAATTAGTTTTGTAGACAAAAATTGCATTTTGGTATTATTACATGACAAATGGATGGTTTTTGAAATGGATGACAGGCTTTTGTGTGTCAGCAGTGACCTCTGAAGGACTTGGACCCCCTCTGTACTGTACTATCACACAAGAGATGAGATTTATCACCTGATGCTTTTTCGCTGATAGCTTTACATTCCTCAGCGTTTCCTCTCTCATCGCTCTAGCTGCAGACGCTGGGAGTGAATCCCGCCAGCATCAGCTTCAGCTGTCTGACGATGGAGTCGGACCGCTTCATCTGCATCAGAGAGAAAGTGGCCGAGCAAAACCAGGTGGTCATCGTCGACCTCAGCGACCCCACCAACCCCATCCGCCGGCCAATCACAGCGGACAGCGCCATCATGAACCCGGCCAGCAAAGTCATCGCGCTGAAAGGTACACAAATGTCTCTCACAGCACATTTCAATAAGTCAAAGGTCAATCATCTCTCTGCCTACAGCCGGACGGACGCTACAGATCTTCAATATCGAGATGAAGAGTAAAGTGAAATCTCACAGTATGACGGAGGACGTCCTCTTCTGGAAATGGATCTCTGTTAACACCTTGGCTTTGGTCACGGATACGACCGTTTTCCATTGGGGCATGGAGGGAGACTCTCAGCCAATCAAAGTGTTTGATCGTCACGCCAGCCTCGCAGGATGTCAGATTATCAACTACAGAACAGACGACCAGCAGAAGTGGCTGCTGCTCATCGGTATATCTGCTCAGGTGTGTGTTTGCCACGATTGATTCTCAGCATGTAAATCTCTGTATTATGGCACTAGCGCTTTTGTTGATATGTGTTTTAGTGCAGCATATAATGTTTGCGATTAAAATCAAAGTACAGCACACACGTGACATCTCTGTTTTTGGGTCCCGCAGCAAAACCGTGTGGTAGGTGGCATGCAGTTGTTCTCTGTGGAGCGTAAAGTGTCTCAGCCCATCGAGGGTCACGCTGCGGCGTTTGGACTCTACAAACTGGAGGGAAACCCAAATGCGTCGACTCTCTTCTGCTTTGCCGTTCGGGGTCCCGCTGGTGGAAAGGTGACAGGATCTTCATTTAACTAGTGTGTTTGAACAGAGGTTTGGATCTGTTACGATGTGGGTTTGTGTTCCGTTGTAGCTGCACATCATCGAGGTTGGTCAACCTCAGGCAGGTAACCAGCCCTTCACTAAGAAAGCGGTGGACGTGTTCTTTCCTCCCGAAGCACAGACAGATTTTCCTGTGGCCATGCAGGTGAAAACTTGACCTCACCTCATATCACTATGGAAACACGTGGAACTTGCTCATGTGTGTCCTCACATCATCTCTGTGCTCTCTCTCACAGGTCGGTTCTAAGCACGGTGTGATCTACCTCATCACTAAGTATGGTTATCTCCACATGTATGATCTGGAGTCAGGCGTGTGTATGTACATGAATCGCATCAGTGCTGAAACCATATTTGTCACGGCCGCTCACGACAGCACGTCGGGAATCATTGGGGTCAATAAGAAGGGTCAGGTAACATGCACTGTATTCATACATTCACTCCAACTAGCTGAATTATTTTAAAGATTCAGAAAGTTACGTATAGACCACTGTGGATGACGTAAACAACGCCGATCCAAACCCTGGTCCAAAATAACTTCCTGTTTCAGTTTTAAAACACTACAAAACGGATAAACAAGATGCAGAAAAGTTTCAACCCAAACATCAAAATGTAAAAGTTTATTTATATATGTGAGATAATAAAAGACTGAAAGCGGCAGTGCTTCTGGACCTGTGCTGACATCTTGAGAAGTGGTCTATAGTGTAAACGTTTAAAGTTGATGCAGATAGCAGAGAGACTTTAGAGATGATCAATAATCAGAAATAATGTAAAATATATACAGGCATGTTGGTTATATATAATTTTCAGTTTTTAAATATATATTTTACAAACTTGAACCATTATTTTAATTCACATCGCATTATTAAGCATGCTATCTATATAGAGCTTTTCTTCAATATCGCACAGCCCTTGTACAGAATACATTTCCATAGACCGTTTCAGCAGCAAAACATGTTATGTGCTCCAAACGTAGCTTCTGGTAGACCTCTGCAAAGAATCTATAACTATTGACTAGTATTAATGTAATTTAATACAGTTAATACCATTAGTACTAATAAAATAATAATATAAATTAAAATGAATATACATTTAATATAAAATAAGTTATTATTTTATAACAAACACAGACCAGTTAACTCCCGGTCCATACATTTTTTATTTTGTTGTGGTTTAATGTTTCTAGAGTTTTAACTTTGCATGTGTGTTGTAATTTATTTTTATATGAGTTTATTTATAGTTATGACTGTGTATATTTTCTTTTTTTATATATATATTTGTTATTTTATGTTTATTTCGATCATTCATTTCAGTACAATCATACAGTATATTTCAGTTTAATGCTCATTACAATCACAAAGTGGACTGTATATATTTTCAATTAAAATTGTAGTTTCTTATTTCAGTTTTTGCTGAGGTAACATGTCTAATTTTTAGTTTTCTAATTTAATTTTAGATTTATTTGATTTGATTGAAATTAGCAGAAATGTTTAGTCGTTTTAGTGGTGTTATTTGATAATACTAACCTTGATTTGCATGCGTGTGCGTGTTTATGTTGCTGTGTTTCAGGTTCTGTCGGTGTGTGTTGAAGAGGAGAACATAGTGAACTATGTGACCCGCGTGCTGCAGAATCCCGAGCTGGCTTTGCGTATGGCGTTACGCGGTGATCTATCTGGAGCTGAGGAGCTCCTCACACACAAGTTCAACACTCTCTTCTCTCGGGGCGATTACACAGAGGCGGCTCGAGTGGCTGCGTCAGCTCCCAGGGTGAATGACCGGCACACACCAGCGTCTGCATCCAGGTCGCGTCTGTAACTGTCACTGAATTCTGTTTGTGACGCATCACTCAGGGGATCCTACGGACCGCAGAGACCATCCGCAGGTTCCAGTCGGCGCCGGCTCAGGGTGGCAGGGCGTCTCCGCTGCTGCAGTATTTCGGGGTTCTGTTGGACCGCGGCCAGCTGAATAAACTGGAATCACTGGAGCTCTGCCGGCCCGTGGTGGAACAGGGCAAAACCCAGCTGCTGGAGAAATGGCTGAAGGGAGAGAAGGTTTGATAACGCTTTCTCTGATTGTTTTGATGGTGAGCATCATTTCATGTTCTGGTCATTTGTTTCCCATGATGCCCTGCAGCTGGAGTGTTCAGAGGAGTTGGGTGATTCGGTGAAGGCCGCTGATGTCACGCTGGCGCTCAGCGTTTATCTCCGAGCAAACGTTCCTGTTAAAGTCATCCAGTGCTTTGCAGAGACAGGACAGTTTCAGAAGATCATTCTTTATGCTAAAAAGGTAAGAGTGTGTTTAAACCGCCCTCATCTGTGACCTGTGCTGGATGTGACTGATGTTTTTTGGTTCAGGTGAGATATTCTCCGGATTGGGTGATGCTGTTGAGGGGCGTCATGAGGTCTGCTCCTGATCAGGGTCTTCAGTTCGCACAGATGCTTGTTCAGGATGAAGAGCCGCTGGTCGGCATCAGCCAGGTATCAAACTGTCGCTCTCTCCAACACGTATTTAGTCGACCGAGAGAATATATAGAAGTAACATAAAGATTCGTGTGTCATCATCACAGAACTGTTTAAAAGAAAAAGAAAAGTGAACCTTGTGTGTGTGTTTGTAAGGTAGTGGACGTGTTCATGGAGGGGAATCTAGTACAACAGTGTACTTCATTCTTATTGGACGCTCTGAAGAGCAACAGGCCAGAGGAGGGGCCTCTACAGACACGCCTCCTGGAGATGAACCTCATTCACGCCCCTCAGGTGAGCGCCGTCATTTTTCCAAGACCAAATGGTTTGAGCTATCATGCACATATTAGTTTGTATGTCAACATTTTATTTCTTTAGGTCCGTTTTTATTTCCGTTACAAAAATGGAGACAATGTTGATAGATCAGCACAAAGCAACCGATATTGGCTGTATGTTAAAGAATCCATCATTGTTGAAATGTCACCGTGATTTCTGGAACTCTGGTTTAAGTGTCTCTGTGCGTGTGTTTATCTCTACAGGTAGCAGATGCCATTCTGGGTAATCAGATGTTCACACAGTACGATCGAGCACACATCGCTCAACTGTGTGAGAAAGCTGGTTTACTACAGAGAGCGCTGGAACACTACAGCGACCCGTGCGACATCAAACGAGCCATCGTACACACACACCTGCTTAACCCTGAGGTGCGCGTTTGACTTCACAAGATAAGATATAAATGGGTCAAAGAAGAAAAAGTGTTTAAGCATAAAAACTATATTTTTTTAAATACTGTTTAAAGCCACAATGTGGAATCATTTTGTTATGAAATATCCAAAATCCCTTGCACAGTGTGATATTTTTCATGCAGTTGTGTACTTACGTGATCCCAAAGGTTCCCAATGTGCAAATCCATGTCCCGTCCCTTGTCTCGCTTGTATTCATCTCATATCAGCGACTTAATATCCGCTGCTCCGCACGACCCTCGGTCATCAATAATAATGTTGTACTCATTTAAAGCACAATAAAGTGTAATATGCTCCCTTATTATGTATACTTTCACAATAAGCATGTTGTTTGAATTTGTACATAAATATGACACATGATTTCAACCACATTTTGACATTTTATTCCTCAAAAACTCCAGAAACCACAAAGTAGACATTTTACTTACATTTACTGTGCTTTCTATGGACATAAAATCACTTTTGTAATTTCTTTTGATGGAGACATGTTAACATCTCTGACCCACATGCATGCATATACAAAGAAGGACTTTTTAAAACGGATTGTGTTTGTTTCTCTCTGTGTCAGTGGTTGGTGAATTTCTTCGGCTCTCTTTCTGTGGGCGACTCCGTTGAGTGTTTAAGGGCCTTGTTAGCATCAAACCTCAGACAGAATCTGCAGCTCTGTGTTCAGATTGCGAGCAAGTATCACGAGCAGCTGGGAACTCAGACGCTGGTGGAGCTTTTTGAGTCCTTTAAGAGTAATGAAGGTGAGCGCATGACTGGCTCTGATCTAAAGCCTAAAGCCGCGGTCACACTTGACTTTTTGTTCCATTGACTTCTATTCGTACGCATGCGAATGCGTCAGATCGGCAAAATTCAAGTTTGGTGAACTCTGACCTGCGGAATCGCGTCATGTGAGTGCGTGAGACCAATTGAAGATTCAAACGTCACAGCGTGACCTCTGTACAGAAATGTAAGCATCACTGTCTGAACGAATTCCGCAGGCTCAAAGTCTAGTCTGACCGCGGCACAACTGATGCTGTGACATCATTGAGATCCAAACTATACTTTCCTATTTAGAATGCTAAAAGATTGCAGGTTAAAGGTCTGTTAGCAAAAGCACACACTTCAACTTAAAAAAAAGAGCGCTCAAAATGAAAAATGTTTACAAAGTATTTTTATACTGTATAAATGAATCGGCGTGTGACGTTTCGTAACGTTTAGATTCTTTGAGCTTTGGCGTGCCGACTTTGTGCACATTTTATCTATGGTCCTCTCTCTCTGTCAGGTCTGTTTTATTTTCTGGGCACCATTGTGAACTTCAGTCAAGATCCGGATGTTCATCTGAAGTACATTCAGGCTGCGTGCAGGACCGGTCAGATTAAAGAAGTGGAGCGGATCTGTAGAGAGAGCAGCTGCTATAACGCTGAACACGTCAAGAACTTTCTCAAGGTCAAAGTCATTGACTTACTTGCATGAAACCTTACACGATTCAATCAGATCTACTATTAAACACAACAAGCCCTTTTTACTTCATTAATCTTTTGATCAGTTTAATTTGATTCTTTCAGACTCTCATTTTTCTTGTTAGTTTGTCCATCAGAAATGCTGTGAGTTTGTGATGCTGGTGAAGCCTGTGAGAAGGGCGAGAGATGACGTAGATTTATAAGGTGTTTTTGCACAGGAAACCAAACTGACGGACCAGCTGCCTCTCATCATCGTGTGCGATCGCTTTCATTTCGTCCATGATCTCGTGTTGTACCTGTACAGCAACAATCTGCAGAAATACATCGAGATCTACGTTCAGAAGGTGTGAACATCGACGTGTCGTATTCCAGAACATTCACCCATATCACGTGTGTAAAGATATTCATGTGATGATGTGTGTTTGTGTAGGTGAATCCCAGTCGTCTGCCGGTGGTGGTTGGTGGTCTGTTGGATGTGGATTGCTCAGAAGACACCATTAAGAGTTTGATTGAGGCGGTACGTGGAGATTTCAGCACCGATCAGCTTGTGGAAGAGGTTGAGAAACGAAACAGGTGAAACTGAGCTACAATAAACTTTTTTTATAAATACAATATTTTCTTGACTTTGTCCAATATCACTTTTAAAGTTTTTTGCGTCTTCAGTCAGAAATATTTAAATTATTATTTATATTATATTATTATGTTTTGAACCGTAGCATGATAAATAAAAGTATATTCAAGTATTTACTACAGTTGTTTTTGTCTATACAGAATGGTATAGTAAACATTAAGCATGTTAATAATTATAATGTACTACAGTGAAGAAACAACCGTATACAACAGTATTTCCTACAGCTTTTCAATTATCTACAGTTAACAGTTCAAAATGCAATAGAACACATTACGGCCCCTATCTTACACCCGGCGTAATGCGGCGCATGTGTTTTCGCTAGTTTCAGCCCGAGGCAGATCTCATTTTCATGTCCTGCGCCGCGTTGTTTAGATAGCAAATGCATTTGCGCTCATTTGTGCAACCAAGGGCTTGTTGGTCTTAAAAAGAGGTGTGCTCGGGTGCATTGTTGGCACGTTGCTACTGTGAGGAACTGAATATAGCTTTCCTGTAGCTTGTTAACAACGCGCGTTAGGAATATGCACCAATAGGCGGGTGCACAACACTCGTACATTCTGCTTATAACACACAGAGGGACGCGCAGAAGCATATTTATACAAATGAATTACAATGTAAAATATTATTATTGTGGACATAAAGATAAAAATTCGGCTTGTCTTGTAGATGGTCTGCTTGCTCGCACGAGCAGACACGTTTCGTTTCTGGAGAAGTGTCTGCTCTTACCAATTCCACCGTGTAAATAAGGGATGCGCCGTGCGCTTTAAACCATGTGCTTAGATCGTGAAAACAGGGCCCTTAGTGTATTCATAATTATAGTATACTAAAGTATAGGTCAGCATACAATAACAGTTAACATGAACTAAATGTATATATTTTTGAAGATAATATACTACAGTATTTCTTTCATGTGGGAAGACAGCACATGCATATGTTAAAAGCTCTAACTGAGATCTATTGACTAGACTGAAGCTGCTCTTGTCCTGGCTGGAATCCCGCGCTCAGGGCGGATGTGAAGAACCGGCTACTCATAATGCCTTAGCAAAGATCTACATCGACAGTAACAACAGTCCAGAGCGCTTTCTCAGAGAGAACTCACACTACGACAGCGTCACGGTGGGACGTTACTGCGAGAAGAGAGATCCTCACCTCGCCTTCGTGGCTTATGAGAGAGGCCAGTGTGACCTGGAGCTCATACAGGTGACATTCACACGCAGATATTCAATTCATCAACCGTAAACTGCACTCATCACCTCTGTGTTGTGTGATCACACGCAGGTCTGCAATGAAAACTCTCTGTTTAAAAGTGAATCGCGGTATCTGGTGAGACGGAAGGATCCAGATCTGTGGGCCCGAGTTTTACAGGAGACCAACCCTTACAGACGACCCCTGATTGACCAGGCATAACATATCCATCAACGTCACGAAGCATTCCATGTATGTATTGTGTACATTGATGTTAACGTGTGTGTGTGTGTGTGTAGGTGGTACAGACGGCTCTACCCGAGACGCAAGATGCAGAGGAATTATCGGTGACGGTGAAAGCGTTCATGACGGCCGATCTGCCCAATGAACTCGTAGAACTTCTAGAAAAAATTGTGCTGGACAACTCCATATTCAGCGAACACAGGTTTGTCAAATCTCCACGTTTCAACTTTTTTTACGTTGTTCCACGAACTGTTTACTTTCAGTCACCTTTGATGTCTGAGTGTGGGTTTTGCAAATATTTAAACGCGTCTCCACTCAGAAACCTGCAGAATCTGCTGATATTGACAGCCATTAAAGCGGACCGCACGCGGGTCATGGAGTACATCAACCGCCTGGACAATTACGATGCCCCTGACATCGCCAACATCGCCATTAGCAACGAACTGTACGAAGAAGCCTTCTCCATCTTTAAGAAGTTTGATGTCAACACCTCTGCCACACAGGTACACAAACATTCATCAGGCGCTTTAATGACTCGTGAAACTCTTGTGTTCGAGGACAGACGCTTTAAATTCACACCTCGCAGGTTCTGATCGAGCACATTGGAGATCTGGAGCGTGCGTATGAGTTTGCCGTGCGCTGCGGAGACGGGGCGGTGTGGAGTCGTCTCGCTCAGGCTCAGCTTCACAGAGGTCTGGTGAAAGAAGCCATCGACTCTTACATCAAAGCAGGAGACGCGTCTGCGTCCATGGAGGTGATCGACGCGGCCGGTAGAGACGGTGAGCAGATGACGCTTAACCCTTGAGCTTTTTTTCTCTAAGAAGACGGTTGTTGAGCGTGTTGGTCTGTTTTAACAGGCAACTGGGAGGATCTGGTGAAGTTTCTTCAAATGGCCAGAAAGAAAGCGAGAGAGTCTTATTTAGACACAGAGCTCATCTTCGCTCTTGCCAAAACAAACCGTCTCGCAGAACTGAAAGATTTCATCAACGGTCCCAATAACGCTCACATACAGCAAGTATGAAGCTGAACATAGGATTACACATTTCATCTTTGTGTATTTTCCGAGATCTGTCACCTGTGACAAGTGTTGGGTTATTTACTGTAATTGAATTACCTTTTCCTTTATAAAAATGTATATTTGATTAAATTTACTTCTGATGTAATTAAACTAAATACTTTTTATAACATATGTGTGTACAAAAATGGAATTGACATCAAAATTCAAAGTCTAACTTTAAAATCTGTTCTTTAATGTATAATTTGAACATTCAGTTAATAATATAACTTTCTGTAGTTTTATATTTTTTATTTAAATGAATTGAATGAAAAGAGTCGTTTCATGTCTATCCCTGAATCACTGAACTAATCAGATTGATGTAGGATTTAGAAAGTAATCAGTAATAAGTAATGAAATACTTGTTGGAGAGACTCATTTTTTAAGAGTAACTTTCCCAGCACTCCCTGTGACCGTCATGAGCCTCACAGCAGATGTTCAGTGTTTCAGGTCAATGTTTGTGTCTGTAGGTTGGTGAGAGATGTTACACAGAGGAGATATTTGAAGCGGCCCGACTGCTCTTTAATAACGTGTCGAATTTTGCTCGTTTGGCATCGACGCTGGTTCACCTCGGCGAGTTTCAGGCGGCCGTGGACAGCGCACGTAAAGCCAGCTGCACACGCACGTGGAAAGAGGTGAAGATCTAAAATCTAAAGCAATACTGTTGAGAAAACATGTCGTAATACTTTGTCATGCTGGTAAGGACACACGGTAGTGATGGATATTGTTCATTGTTCTACTGCTGTGTGTGTCAGGTGTGTTTTGCGTGTGTAGATGGAGAAGAATTCCGGTTAGCGCAGATCTCTGGTCTTCACATAGTGACTCACGCTGATGAACTGGAAGAACTGATCAACTACTATCAGGTGAAGAATCTTCATCATCATCTTCATTACGTCTGTAAGACGTCGCAGAGTTTCATTAGAGGAGGACTGGAGTCTCTTTGATTTGATTGAAATTAGAATAATGACCAGAAAACATAAATGTTTTTCTGTGGCAGTATATACAAAAGGTTTACAATATAAATTCAGGGCAGATTCAGTCTTCTATACGTGACATGCGCTTCTCTGTGTCTGTCTCTCAGTATCGTGGGTGTTTTGAGAATCTGATGGTGTTGTTGGAGGCTGCGTTAGGACTGGAGCGCGCTCACATGGGCATGTTCACGGAGCTGGCGATTCTCTACTCCAAATACAAACCTCACAGGATGAGAGAACATCTGGAGCTCTTCTGGTCCAGAGTCAACATCCCAAAGGTCAGAAACCAGTTTCATCTACAGCTCAGAAAGACATCTTGAGATGTTGTGTTGTGTTGACAAACCGTAACCGTAAGTTCGTGTCTTTTGATTTGTCAGGTGTTAAGAGCGGCGGAACAGGCCCATCTGTGGGCGGAGCTTGTGTTTCTGTATGATAAGTATGAAGAGTATGACAACGCCATTATGATGATGATGAGTCACCCTACAGACGCCTGGAGAGATGCCACATATAAAGATCTCATTGTCAAGGTAACAAACAGACTGTACGGTCACGCCCTGAGATTTCTCTTCCAATCCTCAGGAGACTCAAATGAGAAACATTTTAAATGGAAAGAACATTTCACATATTGTCATTTCCTTTTGGTGTCTTGATGAGAGATTCAAATTTAAATGTGAGATTTTGAGAAAGCAGGAGAAATCGGCGGATTCTCAGTCTGCTCTCCGTTGCAAGAGATGTTGTGTTTATTCTAATGAGGATGTTTGTTGATGTGTATCACAGGTTTGATCTCGTGTGTTTTGTGCGTCTCTCCTGCAGGTGGCAAATGTGGAACTTTATTATAAATCTCTGCAGTTTTATTTGGATTTTAAACCCCTTCTGCTCAATGATCTGCTGTCTGTTCTGACACCTCGACTGGACCACACCAGAACCGTCAGCTTCTTCAGCAGGGTAAACACATACACACATCCACACACACACCCACACACACACACACACACACACACACACACACACACACACACACACACACACACACACACACAGCAGTGGTCTCTATCACGAAGCGAGGTGAACAAACACTGAGTTGCAGAGTAAGTTTTGAGTTGACAAACCAGATAAACCCAAGCTGGTTTAGATCAGGTTCAGCTGTAGCACAACGCTTGCTATAAAAGTTCTCTGTGAACTCTTTCCTGTATTTCAGTAGTAAGGCCATTGTGTTAACAACACAAGGTTGTGTGTTGGATCCCAGAGATGCATATACCTATGTATAAATGTATAGGATAATGCAAATGTAAGTCGCTTTGGATAAAAACGTCTGCTAAATGCATAAATGTAAATGTAACTCAGGTTGGATCCAGAGTTTTGTGAGGCGTGTGCACCTGAAAGTGTGACACGTGCTGCAAACAGCCAATCACACCGAACATGGAAACCTTCACACGAGAATCGGCGCAATTCACATTTCTGTTGAAGATGACGAGATCATTATGAAAGAAATGTCATGAATTGAAACACATTTACAAGGCAGAAATAAACACTTTTTTGAGAAGGCAGCTACTGATTATATCAATCTACTGAATTTAAAATGAATTTATATAGTTTTACAATAAGATCAAAAGATTTGTTACTTTAAAACACTTTATATATTAAAGTTGGTTTTTATACGAATATAGTTATAGTTATTAAGAGCAGGTAAGCTGTGTAGGCTAAGTTAGTGTGGCGATGAAAAACCCGCTCAAAACCAATCCACCTTCTTGAGCCCGTAAACTCGGAGTATGATCAAACTAAACGCAAACTTACCTGCGTACAAACCCAAACGGGCTTCGTGATACAGGCCACTGAGCTCCAAACACACAAAGACATAAATGACAAAGTTTACAACATCAGTGTTGTTATTCAAATCAATACTGATCGTGTTTTTATTTTTGTCTATAAAGCTGGTTGAATTGTATGAAGAGCCGTATAAATAAAGTTAAAACAGACAAAGATGTCACTTACTGTAATTGATGATGATTTGTGTGTGTTTGTAGATGAATCAGTTGAGGTTGGTTAAACCGTATCTGAGATCAGTGCAGAATCACAATAACAGAGCTGTGAATGAAGCGCTAAACAACCTGCTGACAGATGAAGAGGACTATCAGGTCACACACACACACACACACACACACACGCATGCACACAAACAAACACAAGCACACAAAAAACAAATAAACACACAGGTAAGAGCTGATTTTAATGATGATGTGTTGTGTGTTTTATTCAGGGTCTACGAGCCTCTATAGACACGTATGATAATGTTGACAGTATTGCTTTAGCTCAGCGTCTGGAGTCACATGATCTGCTGGAGTTCAGACGCATCGCTGCATATCTCTACAAGAGGAACCAGCGCTGGACTCAAAGCATTCAGCTCTGCAAGAAAGACAAACTCTATACGGTACTGTGAAGCTGCAGCTGTGGTGATCTGTGCTGCATTATTATAACACATGTTAATGTTTGTCTGTGTCAGGATGCCATGCGGTACACTGCTGAGTCGCAGGACGGCGCTCTGGCTCAGGATCTCTTGCGCTGGTTTGTTGAGGAGGGGAAGCGGGAGTGCTTCACTGCGTGCCTCTTCACCTGTTATGATCTTCTGGCTCCTGATGTTGTTCTGGAGCTGGCCTGGAGACACGGTCTCGTTGACTTCACCATGCCTTACTTCATTCAGGTGATGAGAGAGTACCTGAGGAAGGTGTGTTTATATATATATATATACCTCATACACATAAACACATGACAGATGCAACGACATATCTGTTTACAAGTGATATACAGTGTTTATGATCTGGAACATGTAAAATCTCACATGAGTTTCCCTCATCTACAGGTGGATGAGTTAGCCAGACAGGTGAAGGTCTCTGACTCCTCTCTCGCTCTCTCTGTCTCTCTCTCTCTCTCTCTCTCTCTCTCTCTCTCTCTCTCTCTCTCTCTCTGTCTCTCTCTCTCTCTCTCTCTCTGTCTCTCTCTCTCTCTCTCTCTCTCTCTCTCTCTCTCTCTCTCTCTCTCTCTCTCTCTCTCTCTCTCTCTCTCTCTCTCTCTCTCTCTCTGTCTCTCAGAAAGTGCATGTAGACTGCTCTTGCAAGGTTCCTCAGTAGTATGCTTGATTACCCATAATCCACTGCTAAATACCTGTAAGAGTACTTTTGGTTTGTTTGCTGTGTGTTTGTGAGTAAGAGACACAATTTCAGTCAGTGGATGCTCATGTTCGCCACACCTGTTACCATGCCAACCTCTTCTTTCAGTTGTTTTTGTACACAGTGGGTGAGCTGTTGATGTTTACAGATGCAGTATCTCAGTTTGATCTGCAGGTGGCAGTCACACACTGTCAGATTTATCTGCAGGCCATTGGGTCAAAACTGTTTATTGCTACAACAGCAAGATGATCAACAGAGTTGTTTTAGCAATTTGGGGATTAATTGAAATAATTTATGATTTTTTTGAGATTTAAAATGTTCTTATGGATTTCTTATGTGAGAAATCTTTGAAATTCAAGAATAATTTAGAGTTTAAATATTAATTAAAATATTAAGATCATTCTATTAAGGATTGTTTTAGAGATTTAATAATTTTTTATTATTTAAGAGTAGTTTTAGGAATTTTAAATTCATTTAGAGATTCTACAATACTTCTAAATATTTAAGATGAATTTAGGGATTTTAGATGTTCTTAAGGATTGTAATGTTATTGTGGACATTTCTTAGATATTTCATTGTCGTAAAAAACGTATTTTAAAATTACAGTCAATATTTACATTTTATTTTAGATTTTAGGATCATTATATAGATTTAAGGAAGAACTATAAATATAATAATGGGTGGAAAACATGATGATCACTCATAAAATATCTAAAACCTCTTCTAAATGTATTTCATATCATGTTGATGAAATAAATGCAATATTGGGATGTAATGTGTGAGTGTTTTGGGCATGTGCACGATGATCTGCTGTAAACAAACATCACAGACAGAAGATGTTAAGAGCGTCTCCTCCAGTGACTTGAGCGCTCAGACGCTGTGTGTTTGTCTGCTGAAGGTGTGTGAGGTCAAGTGTGTAGTAAACACACAATCTGACAGCGATGACAGTGATGTTTCTCTCTCTCATACAGGTGAATGAACTTCAGCAAGGAGAAACCAAGAGAGTTTCAGAAGATGGCATCCCTGAAGCCACGTCCATAGTGTTAGGTACTCTAATGAAGAAATGTTTTTTGTTTCATACACGGAAGTACACTTCATATTGACCTGTGTGTGTGTGTGTGTGTGTGTATGGTACAGAGCAACAGTCGGTGATGACCAGCAATCAATCACCTGTCGCACCTCAAGGTTACGGATACTCAGCTCCTGGATTTGTTCCTCCAGCATACGGCTTCAACCTTGAGCCTTGATGTGCCCACAGCACACCTGCGGGGAATTCTGGGAAACATGTGCCTACGGATGCTCGGCCGCTGCATTCAGAGCTCCTGATAAATGTTGTTTATCTGCAGTCAAACAAACATGCAGCTTTCAATCTTTCATCTTCATCTAAACACGTTTTATCACCACACGAGCACTGAACTAACAAGAGATCAAGAGAGAGAGACACTAAACCACACTCACAGTGCTGGAAATGCCCACACACAGACACTACTGAGAGTTACTATGAACACAAACACACTGTCTGTTTATCACTTCTCATCCATCTTTCATTGTTTTATGTGACTTTTGTTTACATTTCAATGGTACAAAATGAACAACGCATTGTTAATGAGAATGCCGTGACATCACATATGCATGTGAGCTCAAACAAATGTGTATCTGTCTTGAATCGATCGTATATCAGTAAGGTTTGAAGTGGAAGTGTACGCCAGGAATGACGCCAAAGGCATGAAGCAAGCGTTTGATATGTTACCTGCGCATGATCTGCTTTAAGCCATAAGCACTTTCTGGAAACATGTCCAGGATTTTTTAGGAAAAAAAGTTTAGAAAAAGACAAAAATATGAGATGTTTTAATTGTTGGGATACACAGTCAGACTGTTGTGAGTTTGACAAGAAAATCGGTGTTTTCACAACTCTGAAGTTGAGTCAAATACACAGAGGAATAAAGTTTACACACATTAAACATAATGTGAGTGTGTGCGTCTTAAAAACAGATTAAAAAGTTCAACAAGAATTGAGAAATCTGTTATTGTTTATTCAAATAGTCAGAATGACAGGAGGGTAAACAGAGTGGCGGATGATTTCTGCAACATTAAAGGGATATTTCACAGGAAAAACAGGAGGCGTAGGGCCTCTGCACCACCAGGGGGCCCCATTGAGCACCGAATCAAAATCACGTTATTTACTTGAGGATTCAACTTTACAGCAATCATTTGGAAATACATCATTTATTTAATTTGAGTATTTATGCAGATTTACAAATCCAGTTTTTATCCACTAGCATAAAATTGGTTCGACGTTGTACGTTCGACAGTCTGAATTTAGGGACCGTCTCCAAAGTCACATAGGCTATACATTAACATACACGTTTCTAGCTTCAACAGCATTTAAAGGAATGACTTACAGTCACAAAACCAGCTGTACAGTGTTCACGTGGGTGTCACCACTGCAATCCACTGTATTTCGTTTGCCCATGATATGTTATTTTTTGTGTCTTCACATTTAGAGAGTTATTGATGTGTTGGAATCAAAATTTGAAAACTAGTTTGTATTCATTTAACTGTCTTAATTGATTTATTTTTGTTTCTTATCATTTTAAGTTATGTTTATCTGAATTGAACTATGACAAGGGCCCCCACGTGGTTTGCATAGGGCCCCCAACGTCTTGCATCGGCACTGTGCGTCCCTCACCGAAACCTAAGACGCGACACGCTTATGTCATCTGCCGGAAAAACACGCCTCAGGTTCACGCGCAGTAGAGGGATAACGGAAGCTAGACGTCAATAGCGCCTCAATATGGATTGGCGGTCAAATGAACCGTGGCATTTTATTCTTCAAGAAGAAAGTCATATTTAGTCAGGATGCATCGAGGGTGAGTAAAGCGTGGGCACACATGGGAAATATCCCTTTAAATCACACGCCGCTTTATTTCTCTCTTCACTGCTGGGTTTCTGTTTCTTTATTAAATGAAATGTTACAGGTACGACATGTGTTCTTTCAGTATATGATGTGATGGAGTTTAAGGGCTCAGAAGAGTCAGTCCACCTTAAAATCGAGTTTCACCCATCGAAAGAGAGAGAGCCCCGCCCTGTGATCGGCCTCTGTGTGGTGATTGGCTGAGGTCAGTCTCGTGACATCGGTCTATGGTCGGCGGGTCTCGCGCTGCTCTCAGAAACATTAGTTGAGTGAAGATGACGCGTGAACGCGCAGCCGCGCCCGCGGGGAAACTCACGCATCCTGGAAAAGCGATTCTGGCAGGTCAGACACACGACACGACACGACACGACACGACAGAAGAAAGTGACAGAGCTTTACTTTACTACTATACATTACATACATGTGACGAGTTATTTC
>CM074086.1:20095238-20149470 GCA_037178815.1 Barbatula barbatula
GCGGCATCGCAGGTGGAATTGAAATCTGCATCACCTTTCCTACAGAATATGTCAAGACTAAACTGCAGTTAGATGAGAAAGCCAATCCACCTCGATACAGAGGCATCAGTGAGTCAACACACACACACACACACACACATACACACACACACACACACACACATAAACACGTCACGTACACACACACATACACACGTCACATACACACATCATGTACACACACACACACATAAAAACGTCACGTACACACACACACACACATAAAAACGTCACGTACACATCCTCTTTGGAGTTAATTAGGAAAAATCTTTGAGCCAGAACTGATTTTCAACCTGCTGTTGCATCACAAAATAAATAAACTTATTTTTCTCTCTCTCTCTCTCTCTCTCTCTCTCTCTCTTTGGCTGAAGCTCAGAGATGATTTTAATGAGTCTTGTGTTGATTTCTCAGACAGCTGTTCGTGAATTTAATAAAACACATGTGAAATAATTGATTATTGCTTAATCTACATGAACAGTATGAGTAATTCATTTGTGCTGTTGACATACGTTGTGTGTGTGTGATTGTTGTTTTGCAGTGGACTGTACCTCACAGACGGTTCGTCATCACGGTGTGTTGGGTTTATATCGAGGTCTCAGTTCATTACTGTATGGATCCATCCCTAAATCTGCAGTCAGGTACACAAACACACACACACACACACACACACACAGATGTGTTTTTCTCTGCACACTGAAGCCAGTTGCTGCTGTTGTGTTATTGCTGTGTCTATTTCAGACAGCTGACATTTATTATGCTGATTGTTTTTGTTCAAGCTGAAAAAACTCTAACACAGAAGCGCACGCACGTGCACACACAGACACACAGCAGAATGTTTTTTACATTTATAGACAGGTTAAGTGTCTACTGCTCCCCTGAGCGTGTGTGTGTGTGTGTGTGCGTGTGTGTGTGTGCGCGCGTGCGTGGTGCGTGTGTATGCATTTGTGTGTGTTGAGTGACAGGCCAGCAGTGACAGCCGGACCGACTTCATCACAACCCTGATGTGTGTGTGTGTTGAATAATGTTGTGTCTTTATTTTCTCACCTCATGCTCTTGTAAACTCATATGAGTGTCTGTGTTTAGCGGAGTGTCAGAGCGGATCTCGAGCCGAAATAATGACAAAACCGCAACATAAAACACTTTGAGGTTATTCAACATGTTCCAAATGAGAAACGACTTATATTTGGGTCCAGATCCGTACAGACTTTAAAGACAGAATCAAAATTCTGTCATCATTTATTCTCTCTCGTGTTTCTGTAAATGTGAGTCTTTGTGATACAATGGAAGTCAATGGACTTTTGATTAACGACATTCTTCAAAATATCTTCTGTTGTGTTCTGAAGAATGAAGAAAGGGTTGAACTGTTCTCTTCATATGCATGAAACTCTATTGAGATTCAGTGAAGTGTGTGAGTTGAGAAACAAAAGCACGCTCACTCACTTCTTTGATTTCTTATTATAGTTTTCCGTGGAGTTACAGTATTTCTGCCTGAATGCAGTGTATGTTTAAGAGATGTTCAGATGAATGATTGTAATGTGAGCAGGTTCTGGATCAGCAGTAGTTTCATCTCTTTAAGTCAGATTGATGTCCTCCTCCTCCTCCTCCTCCTCCTCGCTGCTGTTCTTTCATTAGCTGATTGAAGTGATCTGAAGCTGTGACCTTGTGTTTGCCCCGCTAATGGAGCGTCTGACGCTGAGACGGCTGGACACAAGCCCAGATTATATTATTATATTACCTCTGTTTTATTTTAATTCAGTACAAGAGGCTCTTATACTTCCGTTAGAAATACAGCTAAAGATGATGTGTGTTTCCTCAAGGGTCTCTCATGGAGGCTGATGATGTTTCGATATATTTAATAATATATTTCCTTTTATTAAAAGCCTGTGCTTATATTTTTCAATATAGAAAAAGCAACAATTCCTTATGTATTATTCAATGTATAGTAATATATGAACAATGTATTATTCTGTCAAATTCTTTTCAAATGTATATTAAGTGATTTAATATATTTACTGTAAATATATAGTTACATAACCAATATTTTCTTTCCATAAAGGTAAAAGCAATATTAAATAAAACTGAATCATAAATAGATAATCAAAAGAATGTGGTTTACTCATCTACTGCACTATAACCTCAATAACTGCATTAACTCATCTTCTGGACTGCAACCTATTATTAACTCTTATACTGCACCGTATCTTTAATAACCGCATTAACTCTCATCCACTGCACTGTTACTTCAACAACTGCATTAACTCACCTATTGCACTGCAACTTTAACAGCTAATGTCAATAATCTATGCACACTTAAATCACTTGCACTATTGTTTAGTCTAAATTATTATCTGCTCATATCCACCTGTACATTAATGTTCATAGTGTTAATGTTCATAGTATATAGTCATCTCTATATATTGTTCATAGTACATACCTACTGTAAAATAGTTTCATAACTGTATAATATTTTATCAATATTGTATTCTGTATTTATTCTAACTGTATATCCTGCACTTGCTAACTGCACTTCTGGTTTGACCTAAACTACATTTCCTTACACTGTACATGTATATGTGTAATGACAATAAAGTTGAATCTAATCTAATCTAATCTAATGAATAATGATTCTCTCTCTCTCTCTCTCTCTCTCTCTCTCTCTCTCTCTGTCTCTCTCTCGCTCTCTGTTCTCTCTCTCTCTGTCTCTCTGTCTCTCTCTCGCTCTCGGTCTCTCTCTCTCTCTCTCTCTGTCTCTGTTTTTTCTCTCTCTCTCTCTCTCTCTCTCTCTCTCTCTCTCTCAGGCTTTGAGGAGGATTTCACATTTACTGCCTTTATTTTGGAAGCTGGTTACAAACGTAGTCAAAGATTTAAATGGCAGTTAATTAACTTTATGGTTGGTCAAGCAAAGATGGCAATTTATATATCAAGGAAAAACAAGATGAATAATTCACATGGCACGGATGTTCTTTTTTTGTTGAAGGGCCTTATCAAATCCAGAATATCAGTTGAGTTTAAGTACTATAAAGAGATGAAAGATTTAGATATGTTTGTACAACAGTGGTGTTTGAATGAAGCCTTTCGAACTGTTTTGGTACTGATTTAATGTTTAATCTTTTGCTTTGTTGATGTGAGTGTGTTATTGATACTATTGTGATTGTTACTGATTTAATAAATGTATGTGTTGAAAAATCTCTCTCTCTCTCTTTTGTTTGCAGGTTTGGTGTGTTTGAGATTTTGAGTAATCAGATGAGAGATCACACTGGTAAACTGGACAGCACTCGTGGTTTAGTGTGTGGTTTAGGTGCTGGTGTCGTGGAGGCGGTTCTGGTCGTGTGTCCCATGGAGACTATAAAGGTAAGGTCAAAGGTCATATGTTGACAAGTAGATCAGTGTTGCTTTCATTTCATACCATCATACTTTACTCTTTAATCAATCACTTACATTTCCAGGTGAAATTCATCCATGATCAGACATCAGCGAATCCGAAATACAGAGGCTTTTACCATGGAGTGCGAGAGATCATCAGAACTCAAGGTAAAGACTGATCCAATCTGAAAATGCACTTCCGTCCTGTAGTTACTATCCATCTCAAATAAAGTATGTTAGACGGCTTGGGCAAAGACGAAAGCCACGCCCACCTTTTTTCTGTGTCTCAGTTATTTCTGTGTGTGTCAGGTATCAGAGGGACGTATCAGGGTCTCACAGCAACGGTCCTCAAACAAGGATCCAATCAAGCCATTCGATTCTTTGTCATGACGTCATTCAGGAACTGGTACAAAGGTGTGTGTTTCTTGAGCAGTTCTGCCCTCTGCTGGTCACTTGGATAAATTCTGTCTGTGTGTCTTCATTTCTTTAGGTGATGATCCCAACAAGATAATCCACCCCATCCTGACGGGTGTGTTCGGTGCGCTCGCTGGAGCAGCGAGTGTGTTTGGAAACACTCCTCTCGATGTTATCAAGACAAGAATGCAGGTACAACCGCAGAAAACACACACGAGTCCGCTACACGAATACATGTACATATGTTCTCTGTCTGTGCTGTAGATGTGAAGTGTGTTGAATCGTTTTAGGGTTTGGAAGCTCATAAATATAAAAACACGTTGGACTGCGCTGTTCAGATCATGAGACATGAGGGGCCCACCGCGTAAGTGTGTGTGCGTGCATGAACCAATGAGAATCCAGCACTTGAGAGAGATGTGATATACAGTAAATGATGTGCGTGTGTCTCACAGGTTCTATAAGGGCACAGTTCCTCGTCTGGGCAGGGTGTGTCTGGATGTGGCCATTGTCTTTATCATCTATGAGGAGGTGGTGAAGGTTCTTAACAGAGTCTGGAAAACACAGTAATAAAATCAGGGAGATGTTCAGAGACACGAGGAGATGCTTTGAGACACAATCACTGTGTGAAGTTTCTGTAGGCGACGCAGCTGATCCACTGTTTACATTCTGTTCTTAACCCACTTCTGCTTTCAAATCAGGAATTTATATTTTGCTAAAGGAACATCAATTCTTGAGCCTGAAGATTTGAGTCTTTAAATATAATTAATAGAATTCTACATATTTAACCCCAAATTCTTGCAACAGTGATGCAAATGAAATCACCAAAACAAATGAGAATTTAGAGGAATTACAAATGCACCTTCAAAATATGATGAAGTATTATACTTATTTTAGCATTTTCACTTCAGGGTGATCTTGAGGTTTTTCATGAAGTTATTCTAAAGCATTTCAGCGTGCCAAATTTAACAGATCTAGTGATCTTATACCGTGTCTACACCGGAGGCGACAGGCGCGATGCGACATGACAACCTGCTTATTCTTAATGGGTCTATCGCACCGCGCCACATCCAGTGTGGACAAGATTTAAAATGAAAATGGGTTCTAATGCGTTTTTAATGCGTCTTTTGTCATGTCGCAGGCGCCAGGTGGTCTGGTGTAGAATTAAAAGAGTAGTTCACTTCACATTTTGGCCCCATTGACTTTTATGCATTTACAAGCATGCATTATGTACATAGACAAAAAGAAAAATAGCAATGATATTAATATATTTAATATGAAAATGGACATATAAGTGGTGAGATAATAAATCTGTGGGGATATGAATATTAACAGCATTATTAACATTTTACGTATAAAAGTCATTTGAACCTAAACATCATTCCATCTCATAATGATAATGTGAAATATTGGTCTGTCTAGCTGTAGATTCGTTTAAGCAAAAAATGGTTCACTCCTGTATATTTGTAGCCATTGACATTTGTTATCTAATGCCAAAATCTTCCATTTCTAAAACATTTTTTATGAATTTGTTTGAATATATTTCCTGTTATGTTGCACATGCGCCTTTTACCATTAGAGTCAACAGTCAGAGTTTAAATAGTTATTTTCGAGAAACACAAATTCACATTTTTAACAATTATTTATCTTTGTTTTATAGCATCGTCTGTATAGACTGATCTCAGTCCTGTTGTATCCGTCCGTGTGCAATAGAATGTTCATTGATATATTCTAGAATATGTATGTAGTGAATGTAGCTGCTGTCTGGAGATGAAATCTAACAGTAAATGTCATCATCTCTGATATTGTTTTGTGAATATAGACAAACTTTTAACATCCTTCTATAGTGACCACAGTGAATATATACACGCTTATAAATGTCTGAATGTCAATGTAACAGTATATACTGATATTTCTGATGTTCAGTTTTGCTGAAGTACATGTTTATTATTAACACATGCGTGTTATTAGGTTTCTTATTTTAACACTAAATACATTGAGCTTGTAAATGCATTGTGCTTAAAATGTATGAATGGTTTGATGTTTTGTTATATATTGTAAAGACATTCAGACCTACTGTATTTAGGTGCAGACACTTCTTTTGCTCACTGTATTAAAGATTGAGTAACATGTCGTCCTGCACCTGTCTGTGGCTCTGATCTGTCTGTCTTACATCTGTGCTAGTGTCACATATATCAGTCGATGGACATTCCTCCTGCTGACAGCTAGAGGGCAGAACTGTGTTTGTGTGTGTTTTCTGTGTAGGTCTGGAGCAAAGTTTCTAAACACTAATGTGCCAATAAAATATGTTTATTTTTATAAGACGTCTGTTTATGTCCGTGTTACATTAAAGATCACTGGAGACACAAAGACGAGTCCAAGTCCCGAGCAAACATGATCAAGGTTTTCATGCTGGTTTTCTTCACATCATGAAATCAGGAAAAGATCAACAGTGACTCTTACGGTGTTTCTCAATCTGTTTCTGGAGGAACTCCAACTTTTCAAGATTTTTCTAGATGTTTTCGGCACGTAGTCGATTGAAGACCTAAAGTGTGGGTGTTTATCCAGGAACAGGGTTGTGAAAGACTGACTTTGATTTAATATTGATGATTCATGATCTTACTCAACAGAGATTTCTTCATACGGTTTAGTTTGATCTACAATAACAACACACTGTCTATTTTTACAGTTCTCTCTCTCTCTCTCTCTCTCTCTCTCTCTCTCTCTCTCTCTCTCTCTCTCTCTCTCTCTCTCTCTCTCTCTCTCTCTCTCTCTCTCTCTCTCTCTCTCTCTCTCTCTCTCTCTCTCTCTCTCTCTCTCTCTCTCTCTCTCTCTCTCTCTCTCTCTCTCTCTCTCTCTCTCTCTCTCTCTCTCTCTCTCTCTCTCTCTCTCTCTCTCTCTCTCTCTCTCTCTCTCTCTCTCTCTCTCTCTCTCTCTCTCTCTCTCTCTCTCTCTCTCTCTCTCTCTCTCTCTCTCTCTCTCTCTCTCTCTCTCTCTCTCTCTCTCTCTCTCTCTCTCTCTCTCTCTCTCTCTCTCTCTCTCTCTCTCTCTCTCTCTCTCTCTCTCTCTCTCTCTCTCTCTCTCTCTCTCTCTCTCTCTCTCTCTCTCTCTCTCTCTCTCTCTCTCTCTCTCTCTCTCTCTCTCTCTCTCTCTCTCTCTCTCTCTCTCTCTCTCTCTCTCTCTCTCTCTCTCTCTCTCTCTCTCTCTCTCTCTCTCTCTCTCTCTCTCTCTCTCTCTCTCTCTCTCTCTCTCTCTCTCTCTCTCTCTCTCTCTCTCTCTCTCTCTCTCTCTCTCTCTCTCTCTCTCTCTCTCTCTCTCTCTCTCTCTCTCTCTCTCTCTCTCTCTCTCTCTCTCTCTCTCTCTCTCTCTCTCTCTCTCTCTCTCTCTCTCTCTCTCTCTCTCTCTCTCTCTCTCTCTCTCTCTCTCTCTCTCTCTCTCTCTCTCTCTCTCTCTCTCTCTCTCTCTCTCTCTCTCTCTCTCTCTCTCTCTCTCTCTCTCTCTCTCTCTCTCTCTCTCTCTCTCTCTCTCTCTCTCTCTCTCTCTCTCTCTCTCTCTCTCTCTCTCTCTCTCTCTCTCTCTCTCTCTCTCTCTCTCTCTCTCTCTCTCTCTCTCTCTCTCTCTCTCTCTCTCTCTCTCTCTCTCTCTCTCTCTCTCTCTCTCTCTCTCTCTCTCTCTCTCTCTCTCTCTCTCTCTCTCTCTCTCTCTCTCTCTCTCTCTCTCTCTCTCTCTCTCTCTCTCTCTCTCTCTCTCTCTCTCTCTCTCTCTCTCTCTCTCTCTCTCTCTCTCTCTCTCTCTCTCTCTCTCTCTCTCTCTCTCTCTCTCTCTCTCTCTCTCTCTCTCTCTCTCTCTCTCTCTCTCTCTCTCTCTCTCTCTCTCTCTCTCTCTCTCTCTCTCTCTCTCTCTCTCTCTCTCTCTCTCTCTCTCTCTCTCTCTCTCTCTCTCTCTCTCTCTCTCTCTCTCTCTCTCTCTCTCTCTCTCTCTCTCTCTCTCTCTCTCTCTCTCTCTCTCTCTCTCTCTCTCTCTCTCTCTCTCTCTCTCTCTCTCTCTCTCTCTCTCTCTCTCTCTCTCTCTCTCTCTCTCTCTCTCTCTCTCTCTCTCTCTCTCTCTCTCTCTCTCTCTCTCTCTCTCTCTCTCTCTCTCTCTCTCTCTCTCTCTCTCTCTCTCTCTCTCTCTCTCTCTCTCTCTCTCTCTCTCTCTCTCTCTCTCTCTCTCTCTCTCTCTCTCTCTCTCTCTCTCTCTCTCTCTCTCTCTCTCTCTCTCTCTCTCTCTCTCTCTCTCTCTCTCTCTCTCTCTCTCTCTCTCTCTCTCTCTCTCTCTCTCTCTCTCTCTCTCTCTCTCTCTCTCTCTCTCTCTCTCTCTCTCTCTCTCTCTCTCTCTCTCTCTCTCTCTCTCTCTCTCTCTCTCTCTCTCTCTCTCTCTCTCTCTCTCTCTCTCTCTCTCTCTCTCTCTCTCTCTCTCTCTCTCTCTCTCTCTCTCTCTCTCTCTCTCTCTCTCTCTCTCTCTCTCTCTCTCTCTCTCTCTCTCTCTCTCTCTCTCTCTCTCTCTCTCTCTCTCTCTCTCTCTCTCTCTCTCTCTCTCTCTCTCTCTCTCTCTCTCTCTCTCTCTCTCTCTCTCTCTCTCTCTCTCTCTCTCTCTCTCTCTCTCTCTCTCTCTCTCTCTCTCTCTCTCTCTCTCTCTCTCTCTCTCTCTCTCTCTCTCTCTCTCTCTCTCTCTCTCTCTCTCTCTCTCTCTCTCTCTCTCTCTCTCTCTCTCTCTCTCTCTCTCTCTCTCTCTCTCTCTCTCTCTCTCTCTCTCTCTCTCTCTCTCTCTCTCTCTCTCTCTCTCTCTCTCTCTCTCTCTCTCTCTCTCTCTCTCTCTCTCTCTCTCTCTCTCTCTCTCTCTCTCTCTCTCTCTCTCTCTCACACAGTTGACAGATTCCTCGTCTCTTTATGTCCCTGTAACAATAGCTCTTTGTACAATGGAAAGGAAACTGTCTCTGTGCCTGATGTTAATTCGCTGTACCACAAACATAAAATAAACTTTAAATGACACAGAAAACTGTATTGTCAATTAAAATGACTGAAAATACCACAGCACAAACTTGAACATAGCGTGATGCTGTTTGTTTGGCACAGTTTTCTTAAATGTGGCTTGAAAACAACGTGTCCATGTTGACACCTTTCTGTTCTGGCCGGCTTCTATTAAAAGAGATTTAAATTCACGGTAGAGTTTGATGCCGGTGTAGAATGTTCAGTGTGTAAATGCGAGTCAGGATTCATTTCTCTTGTAGATTGTGAGAAGACGTCCGACCGCTGAGCAGCTGTGAGAATCTTTCACAGGCCGTGGAGAGAATGAGAGGCAGAACGCTCTTTTGTTGTCTTTAGAACGCTGCCAATAGCTGTTGTTGAGTTATCAGAGTAAAACACCCACCGGCAGATGTGTTTTACTGATGACCAGAGGGCCGGACGTCACATACATGACCTGTCAGGCGTTAGTAATGTCTGCATTCACACACACAGAAAGGTTTCTATCACTTATCATCATTGCTTCTTTCTTTCGCCTTCATTTCCTATTCTCTGGCACATTTCGTGACTTTTCACATTCGTGTATCAGTCACGCTTGTTTTGATATTTTTGTCTTTATGTGTTTTTGGATTGTATTTACTTTTGGCTAAAGTATTGCATTGCATAACTTATTATTGGCAAATAATGTCTGAAGGCAATTTTATGAGTTTATAGAATTTCATTTATCACCCATTTTGTTTTGTTGCTAAATTTGTTGTGCTCATTTAAGTTTATTGAGTGACTTTTATTGTGGTAGTTCTGTTTCATTGCAAGCAGCTGAGCAGCAAGTGATTTGTCAGTACAGATCTGTTGTTTCTGCTTTCCATTAAATGTTTAGATTTCTTCACATTTTTCCAGCGTGTTTGTTTATTTCTGTCAAGTTACTGATCAAATCATTCTTCAGTCTCTCATGACATATGTGGGGGTACATATGATTATTGAGTCCATTATGCCACATTTAGGTGTGAAAACACAAACAGATGTTCTTTGCTAAGAGATCAGAGTACTGATCTCAGATCAGGCGAGGCGTGATGTCATCATGTGCAGTGTTTCCCAACTCTGTTCCTGGAATCCTCTAGAACTGCACATTTAATTTCACACAGACACACACCTCCTCATGGAGTCTCTGCCGTGATGCACACACCTCCTCATGGAGTCTCTGCCGTAATGTGCGCCACACCTCCTCATGGAGTCTCTGCCGTGACGCACACACCTCCTCATGGAGTCTCTGCCGTAATGTGCGCACACCTCCTCATGGAGTCTCTGCCGTGATGCGCACACACCTCCTCATGGAGTCTCTGCCGTGACGCGCACACACCTCCTCATGGAGTCTCTGCCGTGACGCGCACACACCTCCTCATGGAGTCTCTGCCGTGATGCACACACCTCCTCATGGAGTCTCTGCCGTAATGTGCACACACCTCCTCATGGAGTCTCTGCCGTGATGGAACACCGAGTCTCTGCCGTGATGTGCACACACCTCCTCATGGAGTCTCTGCCGTGATGTGCACACACCTCCTCATGGAGTCTCTGCCGTGATGTGCACACACCTCCTCATGGAGTCTCTGCCGTAATGTGCACACACACCTCCTCATGGAGTCTCTGCCGTGATGCGCACACACCTCCTCATGGAGTCTCTGCCGTGATGCGCACACACCTCCTCATGGAGTCTCTGCCGTGATGCACACACACCTCCTCATGGAGTCTCTGCCGTGATGCACACACACCTCCTCATGGAGTCTCTGCCGTGATGCGCACACACCTCCTCATGGAGTCTCTGCCGTGATGTGCGCACACACTGCCGTGACGCACACACCTCCTCATGGAGTCTCTGCCGTGATGTGCACACACCTCCTCATGGAGTCTCTGCCGTGATGTGCACACACCTCCTCATGGAGTCTCTGCCGTGACGCACACACACCTCCTCATGGAGTCTCTGCCGTAATGTGCACACACCTCCTCATGGAGTCTCTGCCGTGACGCACACACCTCCTCATGGAGTCTCTGCCGTGATGCGCACACACCTCCTCATGGAGTCTCTGCCGTGATGACACACACCTCCTCATGGAGTCTCTGCCGTGATGCGCACACACCTCCTCATGGAGTCTCTGCCGTGATGTGCCACACACACCTCCTCATGGAGTCTCTGCCGTGACGCGCACACCTCCTCATGGAGTCTCTGCCGTGATGCACACACACCTCCTCATGGAGTCTCTGCCGTGATGCACACACACCTCCTCATGGAGTCTCTGCCGTGATGCACACACCTCCTCATGGAGTCTCTGCCGTGATGCACACACACCTCCTCATGGAGTCTCTGCCGTGACGCACACACACCTCCTCATGGAGTCTCTGCCGTGATGCACACACCTCCTCATGGAGTCTCTGCCGTAATGTGCACACACACCTCCTCATGGAGTCTCTGCCGTGATGCACACACACCTCCTCATGGAGTCTCTGCCGTGATGCACACACACCTCCTCATGGAGTCTCTGCCGTGATGCACACACACCTCCTCATGGAGTCTCTGCCGTGATGTGCACACACCTCCTCATGGAGTCTCTGCCGTGATGCACACACCTCCTCATGGAGTCTCTGCCGTGATGCGCACACACCTCCTCATGGAGTCTCTGCCGTGATGCACACACACACCTCCTCATGGAGTCTCTGCCGTGATGCACACACACCTCCTCATGGAGTCTCTGCCGTGATGCGCGAACACCTCCTCATGGAGTCTCTGCCGTGACGCGAACACAACTCCTCATGGAGTCTCTGCCGTGATGCACACACACCTCCTCATGGAGTCTCTGCCGTGATGCACACACACCTCCTCATGGAGTCTCTGCCGTGATGCACACACACCTCCTCATGGAGTCTCTGCCGTGACGCGCACACCTCCTCATGGAGTCTCTGCCGTGTTAAAAGATTTTCTTCTCTAATTTTACTTAAGATGTATCTTTTACATGTAGCCATATGTGTTATTAATTAAATCCGTCCATCCATCCATCCATTTTCTACCGCTTATCCGGGGCCGGGTCGCGGGGGCAGCAGTCTAAGCAGAGATGCCCAGACATCCCTCACCCTAGACACTTCCTCTAGCTCTTCCGGGGGGACACAGAGGCGTTCCCAGGCCAGCCGGGAGACATAGTCCCACCAGCGTGTCCTAGGTCTTCCCTGGGGTCTCCTCCCGGTCGGACGGGCCCGGAACACCTTCCGGGGAAGGCGTCCAGTAGGCATCCGTAACAGATGCCCAAACTATATGTGTGTATCTCTAAGGGATCGCCCAGCCACCCTGCGGAGGAAGCTCATTTCAGCCGCCTGTATCCGGTATCTTGTCCTTTCGGTCATGACCCAAAGCTCATGGCCATAGGTGAGAGTAGGAACGTAGATTGACCGGTAAATTTCTTCACCACGATGGACCGGTACATTGAGCGCAATACTGCAGAAGCTGCACCGATCCGTCTGTCAATCTCCCGTTCCATCCTTCCCTCACTCGTGAACAAGACCCCGAGATACTTAAACTCCTCCACTTGAGGCAGGAACTCTCCACCAACCTGAAGTGGGCAAGCCACCCTTTTCCGACTGAGGACCATGGCTTCGGATTTGGAGGTACTGATTTTCATTCCAGTATAATTAAATTATATTTAAATTACTATTATTTGTTATGTATTGTGGCCTTTAGGCGGCGCTTGATTCAATTAGTCAGAATCAAACCTTCAGGTGAACTTCAGCACTGAATTCATCCTTTTAAGTCTTCTTAAGATGTAATTGTATTACCTTATTTTTTGATAAACCAAGACAAGTGTGTATGATTTTTTTATTGTGGTCAATTATAAATGTAATACTTGAAAATGACTTTAAAAACTGTTCGTGTCCGGACTGAGAAGATTCATTCAAAGAATCAGAATCGCTCAAACCTTTACTGAGAAGATTCATTTAAAGAGTCGGGATCACTCAAACCTTCACTTTTTTATTCATTCATTCACAATAAAAAATATTAAAAAGAACAAAAAAATCGCTTTCAAATTAGTTTCCACATATTCATCTAAATGAACTTTGAACAAAGAAAATTGAGGTTTCAAGCCAGTAAACTTGTATTTATAAATGTGAAGTTTAGCTAACAAAAGACATAACTTAATTATGTAAAATTCCAAAGAAAGCATCTTTGAAAAAACAAAAAGAAAAGTCACTTACAAAATAAGATTGGATAAACACTAAAAAATCTGAATCATTCAAAACCTTCAGTGAGAAGATTAATTCAGAGAGTCAGATTCAATCAAACCTTCAGTGAGAGGATTCATTCAGGGAGTCAGATTCAATCAAACCTTCAGTGAGAAGATTCATTCAGGGAGTCAGATTCAATCAACCTTCAGTGAGAAGATTCATTCAGGGAGTCAGATTCAATCAAACCTTCAGTGAGAAGATTCATTCAGGGAGTCAGATTCAATCAACCTTCAGTGAGAAGATTCATTCAGGGAGTCAGATTCAATCAAACCTTCAGTGAGAAGATTCATTCAGGGAGTCAGATTCAATCAAACCTTCAGTGAGAAGATTCATTCAGGGAGTCAGATTCAATCAAACCTTCAGTGAGAAGATTCATTCAGGGAGTCAGATTCAATCAACCTTCAGTGAGAAGATTCATTCAGAGAGTCAGATTCAATCAAACCTTCAGTGAGAAGATTCATTCAGGGAGTCAGATTCACTCAACCTTCAGTGAGAAGATTCATTCAGAGAGTCAGATTCACTCAACCTTTAGTGAGAAGATTCATTCAGAGAGTCAGATTCACTCAACCTTTAGTGAGAAGATTCATTCAGAGAGTCAGATTCAATCAACCTTCAGTGAGAAGATTCATTCAGAGAGTCAGATTCAATCAACCTTAGTCAGATTCACTCAACCTTCAGTGAGAAGATTCATTCAGAGAGTCAGATTCACTCAACCTTCAGTGAGAAGATTCATTCAGGGAGTCAGATTCACTCAACCTTTAGTGAGAAGATTCATTCAGAGAGTCAGAATCACTCAAACCTGCAGCTGAACTTCATCACTGTTCGTGCCACTGGCCAGACTCTGAGCGTTTGAAGGAAGAACCAGAGGACTTTTGTACAGGATTCATGATGCTGAGAGGAGCTCGTGGACGTGTGTTTGCTGTGTTTGTGGTTTTAATGTGTGTGTCCGGTGTGTGTGAGTCTGTATGTGCTGACAGACCGTCACCGAAATGTTGCCCGGGACGCAATAACGAGTGTGTGGAGTTCACCGGGAGAAAGACCGTGTGTTACTGCGACACTTACTGTCAGAGGACCGGAGACTGCTGCGAGGACTATCACACCACCTGTCGATTATCAGGTACATTATTATTATTATTATGACTTCAATACTCGCGATGATGTTTAATATAACACCTTGATACACTGTAACACGCGCATCACACTTGACTTGATACATTTGTATCTTCTTCAGATGTGACGTCACGCTATCACCACAAATGTATAACATAATGAGAGTACATACATGGAAAAGTAATGCACTTCTATTTGAGTCATTTTATTATTTATTTATTTGTTATGTCTAGTTTTAGTTTATGGTTATGTAATGCCTCAACTTAAACATATTTCTGTTTATTGCAAGGACTACATTTCTTCTTTTCGTTTCGTTTTTTTTGATTTTTCAACTTTCCAAAATGTTAAATAGTTTTATTTAAGGATAATAAATCATTACCACAGAATACTATAGTATACATTAACAACATGTAATAACTCCAATAATGTACTACATTGTACTAGAACTTAATCCAGTTTACTAAAGTAAATACTAAAGTCTGCACTAGAGTTTTTCATGTGGGTATTTGTACCTGTGTGACATGGCAGATGTATTTTTCACGTGGTGCCGTAGATGTTTATAGAGTGTTTACAGTAAGGCACAGTTCATTCGAGTCAGGAACATCACGCTCAGAACATTCTTGTAAACACGATTTAGTAACACCGGAGTGTTTATTCAAAGAGGCAGTCGTCCCAATTGTCTTTAGTCTCCCTCATGTTATTTCAAACATTTATGATAAGCCCCCGTAGAACACGGCTGTGTCCTGGTCACCATCCACATCTATTGTGTGAAAATAGATTCCTGCAGTTAAAAGAGAATGTGAGTGATAGAAATCAACGGCTGGGAAACAGCTGCTTTACCTGCTCTTCTGTCTCTGGACGGCCGTAATGGATGATGTGAGGACAGAAGTATGTGTGTGTGTTGGTTATTATCATCACAGAGGACTCAGTCAGTAATTATCACTCCGTGTGTGTCTGCCTCTCACCTGCTTCACGTCCAGCAACACAATTCAGACAAACTGTACGACTGCACAGAGACAACACATCCCACCAGAGATAGAAACAGGTGTGTGTGTTTGAATGGAAAGCAGAGCGCAGGTTATGAGACGACATCACCGCTGCGGTGTGGCATGTGCTGTGGGACACTGAAGACATGAATGTTCTGTGACTGCAGGGCCAGAGGTGCAGAAGTCAAAGCATCAGGGTGTTTTGACTTTCGGGAGGTCTTGACTTCGTTCCAGGAGTTTCTCAATCAAATGTTTTTTATGAGGGCTCAGAAAGAGAACCTTCTTAAAACCAGCTCCAGCATCATTTATACGCATGTGACATTTACAATTTGTTTTTATTGATGTAAAACATTTCTAAGAGTGACTTTTGGTGTAGTTTAGGTAGAATGTAGAGCAAGTTGTGATTTTTGATCTCCACAGTTCTTTAACGTTAACTTGCGTGTGTGTGTGTGTGTGTTGTTGTGTCTGTCATGTTACAGTCAGACGCTGTGAAGATTGCATTCAGTCTGTTGATGTGTCTAATAACAGCTTGATCTGATTTAATTCAGACCAATAAAATCTCTCAATAATAAAAAATACTGCCAGACATCCGCCTGTGTGTGTGTGTGTGTGTGTGTGAGAGAGAAAAACAAAAAAGACCAGATTTCTGTGTGTTTGTGAGACCAAGGAATAGGGTGTGGAGTAGATGTTTGTTAGTTTTGGTGTTTGGTGATCTTCTGGGGCTTGAAAATTGTTTCAAATGGGATTTTTGTCTGTTAGAAAAATATATATTACTGTTATATATTTAATGTTTTCTAAGAGAAAAGAAAGGTAAAGCACACAGTGTGACCCCCCTGTGCTCTTAGTCTTTAATGTAACGCACAATTACTGATGTGCACAGTAATTGTTTCCAGTCCTGGCTGTTATCTGATTCTTCATTGGTGTTTGATGTTTAAGGTTGTGGGTCATTACATTTACACCATGAGCTACAAATGAACCGTTCTACAGCATTCACATTGTTTGTGTGATATGTAAGGGATAATGTACAGGCAGCCAGTTGTTATGGCAGATATAAGCCCTGACAGTGTGATCAGGACCAGACGCGGCAATAACAGCCGGCTGCTTGTACATTATCCTGCTTATTACACGGCTACTTGGGATAAAGTAAACATGTACATTTGTTTTACATACATTTTTCCCAAAGTGTGATCTGTAACCTTTGCTTGTCTATTGCCGTCACTGTATGAAACATGGAGGTTCCTCAAATTTAAATTTGCCATGAAATCAAACCCAACAGATTAAATTATAAATCATTATTATAAGCTTATTACTTTGATTTGAGGAAAGTAGACTTTTTAAAATAGACACAAGATGAGATGATGCGGGCGATGAGAGAGCGGAAATGAGCTGCATGAACACAGGACGGTAAGAGGAAATGTTAACATAGTTGACCTGCACCTGCTCATTCTCACTTGATGTCAGTGTTCTTCCTCAACTCTCTCTCTCTGATCGCCCGCATCATCTCAAGTGAAGCCCCACCTACTGACCTGTCAATCAGCCACTGCTCAAAACAAAGGAAATCATAGGAACCGGAGAAGACTGAAATGATAATGATCATGCTGGCAGCTGGTGAGAGACGTATGTTAAAACCAGGTGTTACAATGGAGCCAGAGAGTCACGTGTCTTCTGCTGGGTTTGGAGGCACACCTGTGATGGGTGCGTTCTTCATCGTCCTATTAAAGTTGAACTAATGTGTGTTTACGACTGTGTTGATATGACATATCGCTTATTGCTCCCTGATCTCTTTGTTAGTCGCTTTTGATAAAAGCGTCTGTTAAATGACTTTATGTAAATGCAAAAGAGAAAACTGTCTGTTGCCGATGGTGATACCCATGCATGCCAGAACACAGTTGACATACAAATCCATTTCACAGTGAAATTTGCAATTTGGTTGGTCTCAGTTAGTCCTTGTAAAGTTGGATAGGACGCTTTGAACATCCAGCAGATGGATTTCCAAATAATGTCATACACCCGATCACATCATTCGAGACCTGTGGTGACCACAGAGTTTGCGAGGGACATGAAAGCACTCTTGGCACATCTGAAAGAAGAGTATCTGGGAAAGCTGTAAGCGTCATATCCGCAGAACTAATGCAGGGGAATGTGGGGAATTTGACAGGGGTTTCATGCAGAGGTGTTGTGTTTGTGTGCAGATTGCTGAAATGTGTGTCATGCCGCTTTGGAAATGAAATAGAGGCCATGAGGTCACTAAAAACAACAGAGACTGACATGCGAAAAACAAATTATGCCATTTTATAATCTATAATATATGTTCTATTATCCTAGTAAGCCTTTACACCTAGATTTATTATACGTTGATTTGATGTGATTAATGGACGTATGGTTGGGCTGGTGTCATTCAGCTTTATAAGTGCTTTGGATGTCTGATTCTCATTAAATCCATTTAACTACATCACACCAGTTGTGTAGATCACAGAATTCATTAAGAGGATTTTATTGCTAAATGCATTTACTGATATACAGTGTTTAAAATATCTAATTCTGCAGTTACAACAAATAAAATAAGATAATGTTCATGTATAACTGTTGTGACTATGAGGTGTTTTTAGCCTTTGTTATATTTTTTTGCTCAAGTGCCATTGTGCTTTTAAAGAGATCGTGGAGCTGACGTAGAATCTCAAGCTCTATATAAATGACCGTATTCGGTTTAAAGGGTGGTGCAATGATTTGTTATGCAATCTGACTTTTTTACAATTTTAAACGTGTTTTCTTCTCATGCTTAACATGGTCAACTTGTCAAATAATGAGTTGGACGTTTGACGGAGTATTTCTCCAGCGGTGGTCGTACAGGTTTTGGAAGGTTTTTTTCAAACATGAAAAATCATTAAGCAATATTAAACACTTGTAACCAAATGCAGACACAGTTAGGGCTAGGTGTGGGGCTTTATTATCTCAATATGTTTCCATCATTTTTGAGTCCTCACACCAGTTTCTCTCTCTCAGCTTTACTGCTTTTTGGCTGCTTTTCTCCGGCCTCCCGAAGCCACTCACTGCAGCCAGGTGTGTGTTTGCACTCAACCTTCACCGTTCATCTTCCAACTCTCTCTCCGGTCGCAGACTTCGCTAAACTTCGCCCAATATCGCTAAGAAATGCTGCGTAACAGAACCTACTGCTATTTAAACTTAATTAATTATTGGCAGGAGCTATTTACAGTATGGAACCTGAAGTTAAATGGTTAAAATGTTTATTTTATTTATCTTTTTTATCTTTTATTTATCTTTTTAAAATCATGTTTCCAAAAAACTTTAATATGCGTAATTAGTACTTAAAAAATATACAAAATTATCAGACAATCAGATCACTCGGTGGATGAAGGGCCCCTCATGAGGTAAAGCCCAGGGGCCCCTTACAGTCTCAGAGTGCTTTCACACCAGATTCATTTATTACGGTTGAAACGTACTAGACTTCATTTTTCTTCTTTGTGTTGTTCGTTTGGGCAGGTGTGAATGCAGCAATCACACTTGATTGCGCACCAAAAGCGGACCAAATAAGGGTCACGAGACATCATAGAAGAGCCGGTCTCAGTACGCTTTCAACCGAACCCTGGAGCGGTCCGTTTGTGGTGAGAACGTGATCTGACCTTGCAAAACTCACAAGAAAAGCGCGATGTATACTCCGGGAATGGGGTTTAATAGATCTGTGGAACAAAGCCGGGATAAGGTTAAGAAACTCCGCCAGCAGTACATCAAAGTGTGGGATGTACAAGTTCTCCTGGTACGATGACCTTGATAATGTACTTGATAAAAACGGACACTGACCCGGTGGATGTTGTTAAGATCGCCACTAACAATGATGTGATTGATGCTAGCACCGTCTAGTGATGTAGATGGTGAGTTTATTTTGTTTAAAAAAGCAGTTTAGGAAATCCGATCTCGCCAGCGAGTGATGTGGATGTTGTCATTTGACTGCATTTTGGTTTGTTTCAACTGGTTCGGACCAAAGCAATCAGCGCGGTGTGAAAAGGAACCAACAGCGCTGAAAAATGCTTTAACGTATAATTTTTTGCCATTGGTCCGAACTAAAGGTGAGATGCCCTTAATGTGGCCATGGGTGTGTGTGTCTGTACATCGATCTTTATCAGGACCATCTTATAAGACCAGCTGTGTGAGGGCTAAGAGAGTAAAGTGATGACATTTTGGCCGGTCCTCACTTTCTGAGACCCTTTTAAAGGGCTGTTTGAGGGTCAAGACTTCTGGTTCAGGCCATTGCACATCTGCAAATTTCTGACTCTATGTGCAATGGCCTTAAGGGTTAGGGTCAGGTACTTGGTTCTGATTGTGTGTACACATACCTGATGGTACAATAGAGTTCATGTGCACGCCAGCTGTGTTCGTGTGTTACGGCTGTTCTGATGGATAAAATAAGCACATGTTACAGCGCTGTAGGCAGTCACACTGGGGTCCTGAGAAAACTGGATCTTTCTGCTTCTATCTGTGGATACACGAGACATGATGTTAAATGATTGCAAAAAACAGCACTATATTTATAGATATTCGTGCACTATGCACAGCAATTTCCACAAAGTAAATGTGCCACAAACGAATCTATGAATGTTTCCAAATTTGCAGTTTGTGACCCATGTTAAGCGGTCGGGAGGCTTGCATGTGTCTCTGAACTCCACATGAAAGAGCAGCTGTACTATTGAGATCCCAGCGAATGTCTTCTGCTTTATGTGTGTGATGGGTGTGTATGATGTCACGGCGCACACACACAGTGTGTTTATGCATTCTTTATGTTAATTCTCACTTCAATTTTACTTCCATCATACCTGAATGAATGTATGTAAAACATTTTAAAAGTTATTTAATGGAGAGGCTCAGAGATTATGTATTTTTGTAGGCTAAAGGCCATTGCACATTGAGTCCGAAATTGCGTCTGAAATTTCTGCACGTTACAAAGTAAATACGACCTCACGTTGTGTCAATCATATTTACACACTGCCGCCGATATTTTCGTCCGTCATAAAATTTCGGACTGGGTTTGATTTTATGAGTTTTTTCGCATCCGACAAATAAAGCCGCGGTCAGACTTGACTTAGAGCATTCGAAGATCGTTTGGATGGTGACACGAAAATGGCCGGGATCCATTGCTCACATTTCTGTACCGATAGGCCACGCTGGGACATTTTGATCTTCTATTGGTCTCAAGCACTCAGGTGACGCAAATTCGCAGGTCAGAGTTCACCAAACATGAACTTTGCTATGCAGTGAAATATCGTTGGTCGGTCGCATGCGTATGAATGTAAGTAAATGGAGGGAAAAGTCAAGTGTGACCGAGGCCTTAGAGACACCGTACAAACGAGCGCCAAGTACAGAAAAACGCATAGGAATATTTCGGACTGTATGTGCCGCGCTGGTTCCCTCGACTGACAGCCTATGCCTTTTTTTCCATAGACTTTTACGCGTACACGATATGTCTTATCAAGATAATCTTTACAAATGAACACATCACATTTGTTACTTTTGAAGCCAAAATACAATCGGCAGAAGTAAAAAGCTAACACAATGCTTTAAACAGACTACACTTAAAGGGGTAATTTGCTTCTAGATAAAATAGATATTTTAGACTGACAGGTAAATTTTTTCAATTTTACTTGTCTAATACATACATGCATGAGCAACTTATAACACACCAAAGACAAAGAAAAACACACATTTCTGGCAAATCACCCCTTTAAGGTGGTTCTATATCAATGTCTCCGCCAACAAGCCTCCGACATCTCTTTCAAACTTTCTTTTCAAACTTTGTGCCCCTGTTGCATAATTTGTTAGCTTTATTTGCACGATGACATCTAACGTCCCCGTCAAAGGAAGCAGTCACTTTTAGCAACTGCTGTTTTTAAGATGCAATTAGGCTTTAAAAATCACAAGTGGGTTATAACTGGTGTTTTATGTCATAGAATAAGTTTATCACCTTATTTCGTGCAATTAACCAAAAACCCACTCAAAAAAGGTAAAGACTTTGGAGCGATCGAACAGGAAGTCCTACAATGCTAACTCGCTTCTGTGTTTGCATACAAAATAGGTCATCTCCGAGCCTCTCCATAAAGAGGATGGGTATGACTCTCTATCTCTCTTTTCTCTAAGTAGCTTTTGACTGTGAGGTGAGACAGTGGGGTCCCTGGTCTCCGTGTTCATCTGTCTGCGGGGAGGGAACAACCGAGCGGAGTCGACAGGTAGCCACGCCCCCACGTAATGGAGGCAAACCGTGTCCTGATCTCAAACAGCGCAGAGGCTGTCTCGCACACTCTGAGACCTGCAGTGCAGCTAAAGGTAACACCCCACCCCAAATCCGTTCCAAATATACAGTAAATCTTTATATGAATATTAGATGCTAACAGGATTGTGTTCATACCACCGCTGTCAAAAATCGCTCTGGCCGCCCTGCCAACAACACAATAGAAAGATTCGTGGATGCTCTGACGTATGTGGTCAGAACCAAAGTTTAAAGGGCTTTGTTCTCTGGAATCCTTGAGCGGTGGACTTCTAAGTGCCGATTGGCTGCCACCGCACCGTGTCATAGCTCGTTACCATAACGTTGACCTGATTTCAACTCAACGGCCAAGACGCACCCCTGACGGCTCACTTTGAAAATGAATGAGTTCCGGCCACTTCGACGTTCTCGATGGCGGCGGTGTGAATGCACAGTTAGGTCAAGGATGCCGTAAAATCTGATTCTAGGCATATCACATAAATCGAGATTTAAAGATTTTACATTTACAAAAGTATGTACTGTAAGGAAACTGTACATTTGTTTTTAAATTCTTGCTAATTTTTTTAACAATATGGACTTTTATTAGAAGTAGAGAGGTCAGACTGCGGGACATCTCTTAAAATGTGTAAAACTTCCTCTGTGCACGTGGGGTTAGCGCATGTGTGTGCGTTGTCTCGCTGTGTTTAGTCTCAGGAGGACACGGCTGATTTGCTCTTTCATTATCTTGATCTTCTCTTCCTCCTCAGAGGTGGCCAAAATCCTGCCTGACTCATTCAAGCGGAACTTTAAGGACCCTTGGAGACGACCACACATGCTCATGAAGGAGGAGAAGAAAAGGTACGACCCATGAAACATTATAGAAAGCCTTAAGGGAAAAGAACAAGACAATGCTACATTAATACATGAACACATTCTGAAAAAGCTGAAGGCCTTGAGCTCATCTATAATCGACACTAGAAGGACACAGTGACAGTCTAAACATCAACAGTGTCACTGTGACTCTTACAGACATAATGAATATGAAAACTGTATGTAATGTTTTCAGCTTTAGTTTTATCTCTGCGTTGAGTCAAGTTGTTCTAACTCATTTCCAGGTCTCTGCTGTACTTTGGCCTTTGAAATGTAAATTTCTGGATTTACTTCATAGAATCACCAAACAGCTGACAGTCATAGATTTTTGTGTGTCTGTGTATACGAGTGAATTTGTAACACAGTTGCAATTAAGACTGTATGTATCCTGGTCTAAGATTGTCTTTATTTTAATATTTAATTACATTTCTGAAGCCGGTCTGTTTATCACTTCATATATCCTCCTGACTGTGGAAAGGACTGCAGGTGTGTGTGTGACATTATTTCTGTGTGTTTGATCAACATGGGAATTACTGTAGCTAGAATTAAACAGCAGGTGCATGTTCACATGAAATGAGATTAAAATGGATATCTGAGGTTCTTTCAGTAGAGACAGGAAATCCCAGAGACGAGTCTCTCATTAATCACAGGTATACAGTTTCACAATGATGTGTGTGTGTGTGCATAGTCTCCACAAGGACCTGAGATCAGCTACATTAAGCCCCATGAGAGAAACTGATTATTAACCTACTAAATGACGCTTACCTGAAATGTTAAAAATGCAAAACGTTTCTGTGAGGGTTGGGTAAACCAAAGGAACAGATAATACTGTTAGTTCATTATAAAAACTAGAGAAGTCAAAGGCAATGTAAGTGTGACTGCGTGTGTTCTGTAGAAGTCCTATAACCAAGGTCTCCCGCACTGGATTTAATTAGTTTGCTTTATGACTGGGATCTCTTCCTCCTCAATGGCGTGTGTTTGTTGACATGGTCTTATATTTCTCTCTCTCTCTCTCTCTCTCTCTCTCTCTCTCTCTCTCTCTCTCTCGCTCACATGTTTCAAAAATCTATCTGAAATAAAACCACAGAATAACTGTTGATGATAATCAGAATTTAGTAAATAACTAGCCTTTTTCTTTTTCTGTACAGTGGAAATTTACAGTGGGCTTCCAGTTTCAAAAACGTAAAAAAAAGCATAAAATTATTATATAAAACATTAAACACATTTTATATTCATGTGCCAATATACCACCATTTAAGAACTAATAAACATTTACACATGTGAGGTCACAGCATTTGATTATGATTAAATGTTATTGAAAGTCAGTCTTAATACTCAATTTATCTCTATCTCTTGCAGTTATTGCGTGAACATGCGTGTGAAGCAGGCGAGTTCAGCGTGTAAGGTGAAGGTGTGGAGTGCCAAGCTGGTGCGTGAGCGTACCCTATGCGTCGAGTGTCAGAGTGATGCCATGGCGACCGACAACCGCTGCCGTGGAGACGGCCTGCAGAACGTCAGGTACGCGTGCACACGCATGCACATCCTCCTCGCAACGAAATAAAGTTCTGCACCGGTGTGTGACGTGATTGTCTCTTTCAATAGAACTTTCTGGGCGGCTGCATCGGCACCAGGTTGCACAGGGTCGTGGGTTCGAGAATCCTTCACTGAGAGCTGCCAATGTCCACCTTATTCCTTGCTATTTGTCTGAACCTTCAAAGCATTTTTACGAGGGACGTGATTGATCCAAAGAGTCTTGGAGCTCCTCCTGCTTTCTGAAGCCAAATTCTGTCCATAATCTAAGCAATGAAAACTCTACAGCACATGTGTCAACCCCGTGTCCTCCGCCCCCAGCGAACCAAAACGCAATCACGCTTTTCTGAACTCTACCTCCAAAATGCACCCGCACCTGTTTTTGATGATGCCTTGTATCTTGTATTACTTCTCATTTCATATGTACTTTTATATGTTTGAATGTAAATTCTGAGTGACAGTGTGTGTGTGTGTGTGTATTTGCGGTATGGTTGCGTGTTTTTCATTTATTAATGCACAAGTAGCTGAATGGATGGCTATTGTATATGAATGTCTCTCTTAGTATTTGTCTCGCATTCTCTGGAGATCTTTCTATCCTGCCGTGGAATTTTCGTTTAAAATTCATTATGATCTGTGCCGACACAATTATTATATTTTAATGGAGTTAAACCAAATCTACTTGGGGTCTGGGGTACAGTTCATATGTTCACAATCGGCACCGGCCTTACTTGACTATTATTAGTCAAATTTGCAAATGACAGTATGATCGTGTGTTACTCGTTGCTGCAGAATTTACGTTTGGCAAGCAGCTCGCATTCTTGGCGATCTGTTGAAATGGCCAAAGAAAGGGGAAGGGGGGTTAAACTAAACCACACAATGGGACCAGGTGTGTAACGCCAACGTCACCAGTAAATCCCACCTGGTTCTCAGAACTTTTATTGTATTTATTATTACAGCATCTCAATACATACAGTAGCGATTCTCACGTATGCACACATATACTGTATAAGAACTGTGCCAAATCCATCCTTTCTAGGTTTCAATTTTGTTGCGTAAGTATTTGATTGACTTTCAAATATTTTAACCGATTCACTTTTATAGATGGTATATTCTATACTTTTGTTATTTGTGATGTTATTGTTTTATCTATTCATTAAACACCCCTATCTCTCTTTTCCTTATATTACGTTAATTTTACTGCTTGCTTATTGTTTCGTTTTTTTCTTGTAAACTCAGTTTGAAAGCCCAGCCCACAGACAAACAGCAGGTATTTAGTGTGCATGTGGTCATTATAGATCAAAGGGTTTGTCTTGTGTGTACATATACACACCGTCTGCACAAATGATATGCTCATGATATATATTTTGGGCATTTTTTACATTCCTGTCCTCACCGGCACACTGAATACAGTGAAGACGTTCAGCTTGTAGGCGGTAATGGACTTGAACCTGATCGGTGATTCCAAACAAGCAACATACACAACCAGTCAAATGTTTGGACGAATCAAATGTTGGTCATTTCCTTGAAAATACTTTGATCTTCAAGCTTATGCTTCAGTAGTTAAATAATTAACGACTTGCATATGTAAGAAAAAAATTATTAGCATGCACAGGGACGGTTTACAGCCGAGTGTGAAGCGGCTGGAATGAAAATCAGTACCTCCAAATCCGAGGCCATGGTCCTCAGTCGGAAAAGGGTGGCTTGCCCACTTCAGGTTGGTGGAGAGTTCCTGCCTCAAGTGGAGGAGTTTAAGTATCTCGGGGTCTTGTTCACGAGTGAGGGAAGGATGGAACGGGAGATTGACAGACGGATCGGTGCAGCTTCTGCAGTATTGCGCTCAATGTACCGGTCCGTCGTGGTGAAGAAAGGTCAATCTACGTTCCTACTCTCACCTATGGTCATGAGCTTTGGGTCATGACCGAAAGGACAAGATCCCGGATACAGGCGGCAGAAATGAGCTTCCTCCGCAGGGTGGCTGGGCGATCCCTTAGAGATAGGGTGAGAAGTACAGCCGCTGCTCCTCCACATCGAGAGGGGTCAGCTGAGGTGGCTTGGGCATCTGTTACGGATGCCTACTGGACGCCTTCCCCGGAAGGTATTCCAGGCCCGTCCGACCGGGAGGAGACCCCAGGGAAGACCTAGGACACGCTGGTGGGACTATGTCTCCCGGCTGGCCTGGGAACGCCTCTGTGTCCCCTCGGAAGAGCTAGAGGAAGTGTCTAGGGTGAGGGATGTCTGGGCATGTCTGCTTGGACTGCTGCCCCCGCGACCCGGCCCCGGAAAAGCGGAAGAAAATGGATGAATGGATGTGGTCCGGTCTGGCACCACCTCTTGTTTTCTTTCTAATGTCAATATACAATACAAATAAGAAAAGGTCCATGATCGACAATAAACACGGTGACATGTTGATAAGACAACAAATGAGCTCATTGAAGGATTTGCTAATCTGTGAGTAGAGACGATGAGTTGGGTTTAATAATACATGTGTTTGGTGTCCATTAACAACTGGACTCTGTCACCAAGAGTAAAGTTTGATGCTTTTATAGAGTTGAATTCTGTAGGTTTGTACAGTTTTAGTCTTTCATCGGGTTGGATAACAGAGGCAGGAAACATGTCATGCTTTATAAGGGCTGACAGCAGTGGATCCTGGGATTAGGGGTTGAAAGGGGTTGATGGCCCAGCCAAGACCAACCATTGATATCACTGTCCAAACACGAGGGAAACTATGTAATACTGAAAGTAAACGTTAACAGAGAAGATTTATGTGTTTTATGTGCAGTTTTAGCAGCCACTCCTCGCTAACACTGAGAGATAAACGTGTTTTTCTCTAAATGTGTTTCTTTCAGGAGACATTCTTTATACAACTCCAGCTTTACTTTTAGAGGTTATAACGTGACATGACGAGTAAACCGATTACATAAGAATTTCTCAAACGTACCTGAGTGAAAACAGCCGCCCGCCAGTTTCGCGCGTCTCACGCGAGCCGTTAACTTGAGTTGTGAGGCTCGCGCGCAGCTGTGCACGCTGGGAATGCTAATGAATATGTGTGAAATGTAAGTCTCGTCTGTCTGTAAAGCATTTCTCGAATGTTTTAGTCAAATATGTCGGGTTTTCTCTCACATAAACTAGAACTTTAACAAACGGAGGTAAAAGACAACTTGAAGTTTACGACTTCACAAGATGCAAATCCGTCGCCATCTGCTGGTGTGGTCCTGAAAGTACTATTAACATGAACCCTACCGAAATTGAAAAGAAATGTGGAATTTGTAGTTACACCATAATAACCACAAAAGTACCATTGAACTGAAACTGTATACAGTACACAATATAGTAGTTTAACCAGGAGATCTGAGTAAAACTATTGTAATTTAATCGTAATCAAGCCGACCAACAAAAAATACGGTTTACTATCATAATTACCATTTTAATTTAAAAACATTGTCCATGATTACTATATACATTTATTGTGGTATTCAAACAACCACTAATGTTTTACTTTTTTGTCTGAAACTATTATTTCTGATTGCAATATCAAGGCATCCAACACACAATTATTTTTATTGAACACAGAAAACATTTTATTCACGATCACATTCAGCACAGAAATTGTTTGTTTTAACCTGAAAAGATTTCAGGGGATGTGAAACAAATAGTATTTTTTTAAACGTACTGTTCTAGGCGTAAATCTAAAGAAAGAATATATTGAAACGCTGTGATAAACAAATGAAAATTATAAATGCTTTTGAAAAAAGAGTGAATATTAAGGCAGACCAGCGTGTTTCTGTCACACCTTGTTACTCACATACGACTGGTTTGGACACCTGGCAAATCTTAAAGGTCTGTTATGATAAAAATATCAGACTAACGACAAATTTACCGCCTTATGGAATACATTCAAAGGGAAATAATAAAAGGAGTGGACTGAAATTTAAAAAAGGGATGAAATTAATTGTTTTACCATTGATTTGGCTGAGCGCAGCAGTTAAAAACGCTATGTATTTCTTTGACTTCTTTGCTTATTAATATATCTTCTTTTGACCCTGCACACAGTGACATCCACATCTTGTGTCCAATCTGGATTAACCATGTTTTTATATTGATAGCAAGAGGACCGACGATCAAATAAAGGCAAGATTCATATCTCAACATCGCAAAAATCACATCTTTAAATATTTTCATTCATACACACAAACTTTTCTTGGAAAGTACATCAAACCAGCGCTGACGGAAGTACTGGGCAGGTGTTTCCAGTATGGATCAATGCAGGCCACATCCTCAGGAAATGACGTCTTCAAGTCTATTTAAGGTTTTTGAGCTGCCGGTTGGTGGAGCTGACTTTGCCGTCCATCGAGTCGACTTTATTAAGCAAATGGTCCAAGGAAACGTCCTGGTTATCGATCTCTGACTGTAGCCCCAGACCCAGATTCTTTAGCCTCCCCAGACCCAACGACATTTCATCTGGACAGAAACGAGTGTTAGTGTCTTTAAAATCTGTCATCAAAATCTGTACAGACTACATTTCTCACCAAGATTTTGGTCTAGTTGTTGATGGGCAGCTCGCAGCTGTTTGTTCCTGGGATATCCGTTCTGATCAGACGGCCCATTATCCAGAGACGCAGAAGCTCCAAATCCTGTTTGAACAAACATTCGTTCTGTGATTCTGACGAACAGACTGGTTTGTATAAATATATGTGTTTTTATTTACCAGATGTGTCCATTTTCCTGAGGTTTGGATGACTGGCCTGATATTTGTCTCCGTGCTGTCTGCTCTCTGAAAGTGCATTCTGCAAACTAAAGTCAAAGACAACGTTTTTATAGAATTGACAAAATGACCCTTCTCAAAACGGTTTACTCTAAAGGCCTGCATTTAAAAGGTGTCAAATTAAAACATTTGAAAATGGTTTTAAAAGAGTAGCAGAGAGAACATACAAACAATCAGTGTGTGTTAACCTCTAAAGGCTTCAAATATTTGTTTAGTTAACTTCACCTGCTGTCGCCTTCGTAGGACACAGGCTGGTCGTTTTGTGGAGGTTTGGCTTCCGGTTTGGCTTTGAAATAGTTGACCAGTCCGCCCCACACACTCTTAATGCTGTTTATATGCCTCTGACTCGTCCTCATGTCCTGCTCCATGTTGTCAATCATTCTCTCGGTTCTCTTCAAAGCTTCACCCTGACGAATCAGTTCCTGACGAGAGAGAATCAAGACCAATTAAATGATAAATCGGGAGTATCCTGGAAAAGAGAAATAGGCTGACATCGAGCTTTGACTGTATGAAAGTTTCCTCTCACCTCTGCTGTCTCGGTTCCAACTTTCTCAGACTCGTAGATGAGGCCGAGGGAGCGGTTGCTGCTGTCCACGGTGGACTGCGCTGTGTGCATCACCTCTCTCTGTAGCTGTCTCTGTCTCCTCTCCGCTGGGCTCAGTGAACTCTCCCCAGGATCATCATCGAAGTCAAAGCCTCTTCTCGGCCCTGTGCTCTCCTCTTCATCATCATCATCGGCGAAAGGGTTGTCGGATTTGTGATAGGCAGACATCCTGAGATCGAGTTAAACACTGGAAACACACAACAGAGTGCTGAGCAACTACATACTATGGTATAGTATATTTATAATGCATATTGTTTGGAAGTATTAACTTTAAATGCTATAGTATGCCAATTACAATTCGACTATAGTACCAAAGGATTTTAAAACAGTTTACTATAATATTATAATTACTAAAGCATACTGTTTTGAAGTATTGACTTTAAATGCTATGGTATTTCCTATAGTACCAAAGGATTTGACTAAAGTTTACTATAGTAAATACCATATCATACTACAGTATTTGTTGATGTGGGATTCCGTGCTATTTACGATGTTGTTCTATTAACAATCATCAGCCTTTTAAACATTGCCGTATATAAAATCTTAAATCAACAAACGTATTTCCCATCTTTAATAACGTATGCGGTTTAGAGCTTGTTCCTTTCTATCCCAGGTCACCGGAGCCGCAGTCTTCAGCTTACAAACAAACCTGCGATAAAACCTTTAGCCGGTTTAAAGCTCGTGCTGTTTCCCGATCGATCGGTCGGGTCAAACCGCGATATATAAACCGGTTTGATGATAAATTCGTACCTTTAGTCGCGCCTCTGATGTGTTGTCCTATCGCTATCAGCTGACTCGTGTGCGGAAACTGCTTCCGGTGGCGTCACCGCGACGTCACAGTCTCCTCCCCTCGACCGTGTTATTTTTTTATTGATTTACTTTTTTATTTTTTATTATTGATGCTTAGAAAAGGAACATAACAAAGGAGAAAGTATACATCACACAATATCAACCAAAACAATGATAAACAACAAATAGGACAAATATACACTTATATATACTTAAATAAAATACATTAAAAAATAAATAAAAATACATAAAAAAAGAAAAGAAGTAGGACCAGATTAAAATACAGAGATATTCACATTTAGAGATCAAAAGCAGTACAAATTCTTACAGTCCTTATAGCTTTCTTAGCGCGACTGAGTGACGTCATGTGCTTGAATGTTGAAAATGACTCACTAAACATATGTGTTCAGCGCGTTCGCTTTCCCCCAACACACGGCTCACAGTTAAAACTATTATATTAATATATTATACTCTAAATACCAGTGGAAAAACGTACTAAACAATAGTATTTACTGACAACAGTGATGTAAAAAAACGACAGTGTATTGACCTTTATAAACTGTTAAGTATACTTAAATACGATAATAAACTATGCTATGAAGTATCAGGTAGACTTTCCATGAAAGCGCTTTATAAATAATAAAAAGTCTAGTTGTGGGTTCTTTGAGAGCCAATCAAAAGTGCACACCGATGATGCTTCACGACACGCCTTCCTCGCGCGGTCCATCATTTGTGCCTTCGCACTTGCCGTATCGAGGTGCGCTTCCCTTCGGCAGCAGCGATCATCACGGTTTAAGCGTTTTAAACGTCAGCTCTCCTGGCGTCTCGCGAATCATGTCCACGCGCGGCGGCACGCGCGAGTTCTACTTTAACACTGTGCTGTCGCTCGCGAGATCACTGGCCGCCCACCGACCAGCGCCCGTGGAGAAGGTACGAGACAGACACGCGCTTATTCTGTTGCACTGTCGAGTTCATGTTGCAGATCAATGCGTTGTTGTTGTTGTTGTTGTTGTTGTTGTTGTTGTGTGCGACAGGTGTCTGGCGCTGCAGAGTTTGTTGCGCAACACAACGATGATGGTGCGCGCGCTCGGTGCGCACATTCTATTAAAGTGCGCCGTTGTTTTGTGCTTCACGCACGCGGACAGACTGTCATGTCACACTGATGTTTACCTTGAAAATAAAGTTTTATTATAGAAAAATAATCGTTTATTCTTATTATGTTATAACAAATACTGTACCATAGTAATTAAAAGCATTTGTGACGTCTCATGTGCAGTGATTTTAAACCAACACGGATATAAACAAAAGGAACCCATAGTCGGTGCTGATAGTTGTGTTTAAATAAACAATTAAGTTTCAAGCGCTGTTTGTTTATCAGTGTCAGCTGAACAGACGCAGCTTTCTTCAGGCACTGAGTGATGTCACTTTTATAAACGTTCTTGTGTTTCTAACACATTTGAAAGCAGCAGCAGGTGTGTACTGTACATCCTCGTGTCCTGCTGTGACCGCAGACTCCTGCATGAGAAATGCATCTTGTGTTTAATTCCATGCGGTGATGTTGCGCAGTGCAGTCAGACAGCCGCCACGCGCTCTTTAAACACGCTGCGTCACAAGTGTTTATTTGAAGCCTCTTCACCACTGCCTGCTGTCTCAGATCCTTATAACACAGTGTTCTTATGCTACAGATTGTCGACTGATACTCTCTTTCTTATCCTTAAATTTGAAAAACATTTTGGTTTACTCGATAACGGCATGAGCAGAATGAACAAACGCATAGAGTTGACGATTCACGATTCTGATCTCACGGTTTGATTTTAAATGAATAAACATGAACAACTGCCCTTTTATTATTTCTCTAATGTTGCGCATTACGTCAAAGAACTAAATTGCAGTTTTAAAACAAAATGAATAGCACAAGTGCTTTTCCTAAATTTTACTTTAAGAAATATCAGCACATCCACAGTTAACAAGTTTGCAGAAAAGAACAGACCGCCCCTGGTGGTCAAAACATGAACTGCGATTATTGTAACGTCTCAACCGATTAAATCGTCACATATTATAATCGATTTTCATCCTGCTCATGAAACAGTGTACAAGAGTTACCGTTTACTTGGAATATAATTGCTATATATGTTTGTGTATGTCTGTTTAAGATTAAAGCTCTGTGTCAAGATGAAGAAAATCGTTTAGGATTGTTAAGAAATACTGTAGTCTCTCTTTCTTCCACAGGTGCAGAAATTATTATGCATGTGTCCATGCAACAGTCGCGGCGTCTTCACTTTAGACGTCCGGCGCACGGATGCTGTGATCGCTCTGGCCGTGTTCCTGGTCGAGTCAGATTTGCAGGTGAAATGGAGCTGTCGTACTGACTCGAGATCGCTGTGTTATTCACAGATGAATTAAAGTAGTCGGTCGCTTAAGTCACTTTAAGCACATTTAAGCCGGATTTCAGAGACATGGCTTGGCTTAAGCCAAGACTATGCCTTAGTTAAATTAAGATATGTATATCGCTTTTATAAAAATGCCTTTTAGAGAATACATTACTCGTGTGCATCTCGAGACAAAACAATGCCACTGATATATTTTAAGATATTTCTGGGCAAGTTATATTCAGTTAAGACAGGTCACAGAATGTATTTGTTTAAGGGAAGATATTTGTGAGATGTCAGTAACCAAACAGATCCCAATACTATGGAAGTAAATAGGGGATGAGATCTGTTTGGTTACTGACATTCTTCACAATATCTTCCCTTGTGTTTAGCAAAACAAAGACATTTATACAGGTTTGAAACAACCTGAGGGCGAGTAAATAATGATTTTTGGGTGAAGTGTCCCCTCACAACACTGTTTTGATTTTTCTCTCAGCATAAGGACATGGTGGTCAGTTACCTGTTGAATCTACTGAAGGGATTACCCAGAGTTCAGTGGGTGGAGGAGAATGCTGGAAGAAGGAATAAAGGTAACAGATTGAGTGTCTGTCTTTAATATGTTCCTCATTAGTGTCTTCAGAATAAACACCATTAACCTTCATTATTCACACTCATAGTATTACTTCAAGCATTTACATTTATTGATTCAGAAAGAGATTACTAGTGTCCGTTCAGTCTTTGATTTTACTGATACGCTTTGCTAGCTTGAAGAATTGCTTAGCTTCATCGATCATTTGATATATAAAGGATAACAATAAACAAACAGATTCCAAGTTTGCTGAAATTGTCTCCTTTTTGGGACACTCTTGGTCTTTCTTCTAAATTTTTTTTTGCCTCTGGATTTTTTTTTTTTTTTTTATAAAATGTTTTTCTTTTACGGGGGAGATTGGGTTTTTTTTTTAAAAATTTTTTTTTGTGGTTTTTTGGTGAGTTATTTTTTGTTTATATTTTGGGGTTTTTGTAATTTTTTTTTTTTTTAAATTTTTGTTGGGTCCAAAAAAATTTTCTCCTGCTTTTTTTGATTGGGGGGGAAACCCCCCGGGGGGTTTTTTTTTAAAAAAAAATTTTTTTTTTTTTTTTTTTTTTTTTAGGCCTTTTTTTTTTTTTTTTTTTCTTTCTCTCTTTTTCTTCCTTTTTTTTTTTTTTTTTATTTTTTTTTTTTTTTTTTTTTTTTTTTTTTTTTTTTTTTTTTTAGGACAGGGGTGTCAAACTCATTTTAGGGTAAGGGCCGGATGGAGAGAAAAGTGACAATGTGCGGGCCGAATCACCTTTTTTTAAACCATATTGCACCAAATTACAAATGAATTAGCAAAAAAACTAGAAAGACATACTGTTCTGTAAAAGGTGCATTTAATAAATCCTCAGAACGGTTCAATAACACTCTTATTCCTCTTTGAAAAAACTATTTTGTTTAGGTAAAGGCAATCAAAACCCTTTCCTTTGAATATGAATATTTTTTGTCAGATACTTTTTAAACTAGTAATGACAAAAATGCAACAGACTCTATTTGTGTACAGACGGTCACATTAAATATGAACCATACAAGCTATACAATATAATTCACTAATAGGAAAAACTGCCTTAACATATTTAACAATTAGTACAGTAGTACAACTTCACTTTGGATATGAACATTAAATATATACTAGAAATTCCCTTTAACAACAAAAGATCTAGATCGCATCTGCATTATGATTTTAATTCCTGACATCTCTTTTCTTCAACCACATCAATCTCATGATGTCATTTAGCTGTCTGTTTGTGAGTCGAGAGCGCAGGTTGGACTTGTTAATGTTCATTACCGATTCTTGACGAATTCTTCCTCTGAAAACGGCTTTGATCCCGCTGCGATTTCGTTGGCAATCAAATAGCTTTACAGCTTCATCAGTCCATGTTGTTTTTGTGATCATTGACTGCTTTTTACCGAGGCTAAAGTTAAATTATTGACTTTTCGAAGTTGTCCAGTGTATTTATCATATTTCTCTGCGTATATCTCATAGTGCCGTTTAATATTGTACTCGGTTTGCACAGCCACGGCTTGTGAGCAGATTAAACATAACGGCCTACCGTTGAACTCACAGAAGAAATACGTCTTCTTCCGTCAGTTTTCTTTATTTGGACATTTTAAAATCACTAGTCCTTGCCGCACAACTTAGCCGACTTTGTTTTCGAAATGTAGGCGGCGCTTTAGAATGCGCATGCTTGTTAGGGGTTCCGGCAGAAGCCCAATTAAATGATCAATGATAAAATAAAAAATTTAATAAAACAAAACATAATATGGCAGCGAAAACCTGATTGTATTAATAAACTTTAAATTAATTAAAATAATAATAAACTTTTATTTCATATTTGTATTATTTTTCAAATCTTCCCTCGGGCCGTATTGGACGCCTTATCGGGCCGGATACGGCCCGCGGGCCGTATGTTTGACACCCCTGCTTTAGGATGTTTTGTGAATGTGATGGTGTTGAACACTTTGTTTCTGTATTTCATACAGAAGAAAAGTTTTATCTTTGTGTCTGGAGAGACGCTTCCCATGGGAGAAAACTTCAGCTTCTGTGTGGGGACTCTTCTGTTTGGTGTAGCTCAGAGAGACACTGGGTTTCGCTCACGGGGCTGGTCTCTCGCCCCTCTCCTCACCCCATAATTTTTGGTAATTTTGTAAAGGGGGTGTGTTTCTTTTTCACTTTTTTTTTTTTTTTTTTTTTTTTTTTGGGTTTGGGGGGGGGGGGGGGGGGGGAGGTCTCTCCTGGAGCTTTGTCAAACACCTGAAAACCATGATAAAGGTGAGCTGATGATGTCCTGGTACACTTCTCACACACACACCTGACTCTGTTTTTTTTTGTTCAGTGTACCTGTGCAGGTATGTAGTGCCCTGTCTTCTGGGTGTGACTCGAGCCTTCGGTCGCTATGGTAACGGCAGCGAGCCCCTCCTCTCGCAGCTGTTCCCGCGAGGATCGACGCAGCCAACTCATCGTGTTTCCGTGGAAACCGAGGGCGTTCGGAGGAGATCGTTCAACGACTTTCGCTCCATCCTACCCAGCTCTCTGCTCACGGCGTGTCAGGGGGACACACTGAGACGCAAGAGCGCCGCCGCCCACCCAGACATGCAGGTCACCACCACGCACACCCACATTCTCTCTGAGCCAGCGTCAGGTTCACAATCATATAATGTCACACATGTACATCCGTGTTTGATTGACAGGTGAGCTCGGAGCGTGGCGGCCCATCACCCTGCTCACCCACAGCACCGGGTCCACAGTATTTTGAAGGTAATTTAAGGTTCTATCTGTCACGGGTCAAATCTCTGTCTAAACCTGAAGTCTCGACAGTGAAACAAGTTATTGGTGTAGATTGAAAGTTGAGGGAGTGACCGGGTCGATTGTGATGATGAATATTTTTGTTTGATGTCAGGTTCATATCTGTCGGATGGAGCTGCAGTGAATCCAGACTATTATTTCACCACAGTCAGTTCAAGCTTCTCCATCTCTCCACTCTTCACTGGTGCCGGTGGACAAGAGATCAGCGTTCCTCTGGAGATACTGAGAGATCTGCTGGACATGGTAAACACACACATCGTCGTGTCTTGATAAACTGCTGTTTGGTTCAGTTCAGTGTAACACACAGAGTTTCTCTGCAGGTGATGCAGTTTGTGTCCGATTCATTCCTGAAGTCTCTGGATGCTGCTGTTGCCGAGGTGACTCAGGTAATATCCTGAGGCTCTTATTGACGGGTTTCACATGACATGTTGCATAAACACAGCAAAAAAAGACATTTAGGATACTTTATTTGAAGGAAATGGTCAAATCCCAAAAAACTGAACTGGGCCCGTATTAACAAAACATCTTGAGGCTAAAAGTAGCTCCTAACTATCTGATTTAAGAGGAACTCTTAAAAATGATGTGTGTGTGTGTCTGTCCTAATTTAAGGACTCCTAAATGTTTGTGCTAAGAGTATTTCACAAAGTGTTTTAGCACTAAAACTAGCTCCTAAACCTGTGAGATGTTGTGAAGAGGACTCCTGAGTCACTAAGACCAACTCACAACAATCCTAAACTGTCTGTAACATCGGCAGTCTACCTTCAAAACGCAAACATTTGAGAGATTTCATGACAATGAGCTTAACCATAAAGACCACTGATATCTGCTAACTGTTTATGAGACGGGCAAAATGCTTACAATTAGCTGAACATATACTTTAAATGAACATATAGTTTTTATCAAAAGAGAACACCTTGTTGTTTATTGTGTTTTTTGTGTTTGTTTTAATGAAGTATCAATAAGTTTGAGAAGTACAGCTAACAAAGAGTTTGATTAATAGTAATTGGAATACACAATAAAAACCTGAATATTTTTTTGTAAATAAACTCTTCACTGGTTGAATTAGTAACTTTGTGTATATTTTATAATCTTAATTTGAGTACGGCAATTCATTATATACTATAAAAATTATAGGTTTAAACAATGTTTTTATGATTTAGTTTATTTATATACATGAACAGTTAACAGATGTTTGGCACCTAAGTTAAGCTTTAGTTATTAAATATTGTTGTTTATTCAAATACTCACACATGTTTTCTGGGTTTTCAACCAATTGAAGGTAAGAGGACATTTCTTACATTGCAGAATATATTTAAAGCGATGAAAAAAAAAGTTTTGTGTTTGCTTTGTACCTGTGTAGAATGACAGCATGTTTTCTTATTTAGATTTTTACATGAAGTTTCGCTCTCATAAGACCAACAGAAATGAGGTGTTGCTGATGATGAGTCTGCCATCATTCTGCTTGAGTCAATACAAACTGTGTGTTATTCCAAATAAAGTCTTTCTTATGTTTTGTCTTGGATTCATTTTGTCTTTCTCTTTTTTTGAAGGCCAATCCAGGCATTGATCTCTTCTATAAAGCGTTCAGTGACCCGCTCTATGTCAGCGTGTTTAAGATGTTGAGGGATACGCTGTATTATGTCAAAGGTGATTGAAATGTCATCTCTGATGAATGTGAGGTTCTTTGACCTCCGGTTCATCGTGTGAATGTTTCATGTGTTTGTTCTGGTCAGATGTGCAGACCGGTTTTGTGACGGAGGTTCATGACTTTGTGCTGGAGCAGTTCAGCAGCAGCCAATCAGAGCTGCTGAGGGTTCTGCATGAAGAGCGGTTGCCGGGGGAACCCAGTCCTCTCAAGCTCCGTTGTCATGCCAACGCCGCCTGTGTGGACCTCATGGTGTGGGCTGTCAAAGATGAGCAGGGTCTGTTTACATCACGCTGCCAATTGCTGATATATTTATTTATAGATAATACATACACAACACATTTCATTTTACATTACAGCATTTAGCTGATGCTATTATTCAAAGTGAGGTCAAAAAGATGAATGTAACTTTGATGAATCATTTAATCATCGAATTAATACATTTTCATGAATTTTATTTCAGGAGCAGAGAACCTGTGTACTAAACTGTCAGAGAAACTTCAGTCGAAAACATCCAGTAAGGTCATCATCGCTCACATGCCACTGCTCATCTGCTGTCTGCAGGTAAATGGTCAGATCTGACACCAGTGTGGTATAGAACATAACAGGATGACCCGTCTGTCTCTCTGTCGCAGGGTTTAGGGCGTCAGTGATCCGCCTGTCCCTCTGTCATAAAATTTAGGACGTGTGTGACCCATCTAAATTTACATTTAGTCAAATTAGAAGACGCTTTTATCCAAAGTTACTTACAAAGAGTTCAGGGATCAATAAGCGATAAGTCATACAGGAGCAATAATACAATAGGTGCTAATACAAAGTTACTAGTTTCAACAAAAGCCAGAACAATACCTGTTGAGAGAAAGAGAAAGTGTACATACATTTTTTTTGTTCCGTATGTCTCTCTCTCTCAGAGTTTAAGGCGTCAGTGACCCGTATGTCTCTCTCTCTCAGAGTTTAAGGCGTCAGTGACCCGTCTGTCTCTCTCTCGCAGAGTTTAAGGCGTCAGTGACCCGTATGTCTCTCTCTCGCAGGGTTTAAGGCGTCAGTGACCCGTATGTCTCTCTCTCTCAGAGTTTAAGGCGTCTGTGACCCGTATGTCTCTCTCTCTCAGAGTTTAAGGCGTCAGTGACCCGTCTGTCTCTCTCTCGCAGAGTTTAAGGCGTCAGTGACCCGTATGTCTCTCTCTCGCAGGGTTTAAGGCGTCAGTGACCCGTATGTCTCTCTCTCTCAGAGTTTAAGGCGTCAGTGACCCGTCTGTCTCTCTCTCGCAGTTTAAGGCGTCTGTGACCCGTCTGTCTCTCTCTCGCAGAGTTTAAGGCGTCTGTGACCCGTCTGTCTCTCTGTCGCAGGGTTTAGGGCGTCTGTGACCCGTCTGTCTCTCTGTCGCAGGGTTTAGGGCGTCTGTGACCCGTCTGTATCTCTCACCACAGAGTTTAAGGCGTCTGTGACCCGTCTGTCTCTCTGTTGCAGGGTTTAGGGCGTCTGTGACCCGTCTGTCTCTCTCTCGCAGGGTTTAAGGCATCAGTGACCCGTATGTCTCTCTCTCACAGAGTTTAAGGCGTCAGTGACCCGTATGTCTCTCTCTCACAGAGTTTAAGGCGTCTGTGACCCGTCTGTCTCTGTCTCGTAGAGTTTAAGGCGTCAGTGACCCGTATGTCTCTGTCGAAGGGGTTTAAGGCGTCAGTGACCCGTATGTCTCTGTCGCAGGGTTTAGGGCGTCTGTGACCCGTCTGTCTCTCTCACCACAGAGTTTAAGGCGTCTGTGACCCGTCTGTCTCTCTGTCGCAGGGTTTAGGGCGTCTGTGACCCGTCTGTCTCTCTCTCGCAGGGTTTAAGGCGTCAGTGACCCGTATGTCTCTCTCTCACAGAGTTTAAGGCGTCTGTGACCCGTATGTCTCTGTCGAAGGGGTTTAAGGCGTCAGTGACCCGTATGTCTCTGTCGCAGGGTTTAAGGCGTCTGTGACCCGTCTGTCTCTCTCTCTCACAGAGTTTAAGGCGTCTGTGACCCGTTTGTCTCTATGTCGCAGGGTTTAGGGCGTCTGTGACCCGTCTGTCTCTCTGTCGCAGGGTTTAAGGCGTCTGTGACCCATCTGTCTCTTTCTCGCAGAGTTTAAGGTGTCTGTGACCCATCTGTCTCTTTCTCGCAGAGTTTAGGGCGTCTGTGACCCGTCTGTCTCTCTCTCGCAGAGTTTAAGGCGTCTGTGACCCGTCTGTCTCTCTGTCGCAGGGTTAAAGGCGTCTGTGACCCGTCTGTCTCTCTGTCGCAGGGTTTAGGGCGTCTGTGACCCGTCTGTCTCTCTCTCGCAGAGTTTAAGGCGTCTGTGACCCGTCTGTCTCTCTGTCGCAGGGTTAAAGGCGTCTGTGACCCGTCTGTCTCTCTGTCGCAGGGTTTAGGGCGTCTGTGACCCGTCTGTCTCTCTCTCGCAGAGTTTAAGGCGTCTGTGACCCGTCTGTCTCTCTGTCGCAGGGTTTAGGGCGTCTGTGACCCGTCTGTCTCTCTCTCGCAGAGTTTAAGGCGTCTGTGACCCGTCTGTCTCTCTGTCGCAGGGTTAAAGGCGTCTGTGACCCGTCTGTCTCTCTCTCGCAGAGTTTAAGGCGTCTGTGACCCGTCTGTCTCTCTGTCGCAGGGTTTAGGGCGTCTGTGACCCGTCTGTCTCTCTCTCGCAGAGTTTAAGGCGTCTGTGACCCGTCTGTCTCTCTGTCGCAGAGTTTAAGGCGTCAGTGACCCGTCTGTCTCTCTCTCGCAGTTTAAGGCGTCTGTGACCCGTCTGTCTCTCTCTCGCAGAGTTTAAGGCGTCTGTGACCCGTCTGTCTCTCTGTCGCAGGGTTTAGGGCGTCTGTGTGAGTGTTTTCCTGTGATTGCTCACTCGGCCACGATGTCTCTGAAAGATTTTCTGGTGGTGCCGTCGGCGGTGCTGATTAGACTCTATAAGTATCACATTCAGTACAGCTCAGGTGAGTTCAATTCTCTTTCTGTGTGTCCTCGCTCTGTATCTGAAGAACAGACTGCAGATCCTCTTTTAACATTTTTAGGAGGAGGCGGGATCAAAATCAATGTGACCAATGAGCATTCACATTCCTCTCTTAACCTGCTGTGTAACAGAAAAGATCAGCCGTCCATGTACGAGCAGCTCCGAGACGTCTCCATCGACAACATCTGCAGGTCACAGTCCAGCCAGAACTAATTTCTTGTGATCTCATTCATATCTCAATGATTGACAATGAGACTGTGATGAGTGGATATCATCACTGATGTCTCTGGGTTCTGTATGTCCTCTTACAGATGTCTCATAGCGGGTCTCACCATGGATCCTGTTATAGTGGAAGCTTTCTTAGCCAGTCTGTCAAACCGCCTCTACATCTCACAAGAAAACGACAAGTGAGAAAACAAACAGACTCTCTTTCTGTCACGCTGTCTGTTATTTCGAGTGATGTTGACAAGGTTAATCTCTCCCCAGGGACGCCCATCTGATTCTGGACCACACGATCCGAGCGCTGGGTCACATCGCCGTGGCGATGAGAGACAGCCCTAAAGTGATGGAGCCCATCCTGCAGATCTTACAGCAGAAGTTCTGTCAGCCTCCGTCACAGCTGGATGTTCTGATCATCGATCAGCTGGGCTGTATGGTCATCACCGGAAATGTAAGAATCACTGCGGTGTGTGTGCTGCGGCTTATTCTTAGAAATGTGATTTGAGGAGAGCAGATGGTCGATGGTGTTGTGTTTCTCTAACACGTCTGTGTGTGTTTATTTCGCTACAGCAATACATTTATCAGGAGGTTTGGAATCTCTTTCAGCAGATCAGCGTGAAAGCGAGTAATGTGGTGTATTCTGCTGCCAAAGACTACAAAGATCATGGATACAGGTGTGTGTGTGTGCTCACGTGTGCCGGGCTGAAAGATAAAGTTGAAATTAATTTCCATAAAAAATATATAAACTTGCATATTTGTATCGAAAAAAGTTTTCAAAAGTTCCCATCATGTTCCTGTGAAGACAATGCAATATCACATGTTTAAACACAAATAAAGAAGTTATATTATAAATATAGACCCTTTCATCGGCTGCGCACGGACCTGACCCTCAGTTCACTTTCACCTTGTGTCTTATAATAGAACTATTTATATTATTACTTTACTGTATTATAATTGTATTAAATAAACAATTTGTTGAATGGGTCCTGCAGTTTGGTTGCATTTAAAGAAACCTTATGGTACACTGACATCTAGCGGCTCAAACTGTCCTAAAGCTTCTATTGTTTTGCATATTAAAGATCAATTTACTACATAGCAATAATTGTTTATAAAAAACTGACAGTAGCTAAATGTGACCAAACCTCCTAATTGGGGCATTTGAGCATAAAGTTATTACAACAAATGATGAATAAGGATTCTTTATAGCGTTATGTCTCGTCTTACATGTAGTTTGCGTTAGTTTGTAGCACTTATAATTGTCTTTGCTGTATCAAGATCAAGTGTTTGTGTGTGTGTAGGCACTGTTCTTTAGCTGTGGTAAATGCTCTGGCCAATATCGCAGCTAACCTTCAGGGCGAGCAGCTGGTGGATGAGCTGTTGGTCAATCTGCTGGAGCTGTTTGTTCAGCTCGGACTCGAGGGCAAGAGAGCGAGTGAGCGGGCCAGTGATAAAGGTCCTGCCCTAAAGGTCTGCCTGTGTTTGTCTGGCTCAGTTTTAATCAGAAATAATACACAGAATGTGTGATTATGTAATCGTGTGCTTGTCCTTTATAGGCATCCAGCAGTGCTGGCAATCTAGGGGTTCTTATTCCTGTAATCGCTGTGGTAAGATACACACTTATACACAAACACACACGTGTCTGCTTTATTATCTCCGTGGGGACAGTCCATAGGCGTAATGAGTTGTATACCTGTAACTGTATATTTGATCCCGTAAACCTAAAGATCCTAGAAAACATGTTGCATTTTTAGATTTTCAAAAATGATTGTTCTGTACAATTTATAAGTTTTTGTGCTGTGAGGACGTCAGTTTTTGTCCCCACAGTGACACGTGTCTTACAGTTAAATGTTTTCAGGAATTCTTGTGTGTTGTTCTTACTGATTGTTAGGTTTGCATTAAAATATCAAACATCATTTTTTGTGAATGTGCAGAAATCAAGAGGGTTTTTCCAGGGGTCTTATTTATCTACATAACTTTCTTGCTTATGTGGTTTCAGTCATTGCATTTATATTTGTTGGTTTTGGGTGAATCCTTGTAATTAGATCTTGAGCTTGTGCGGTTAGACTTTAACTCCGCTGATAAATATTTACCTGGCTTGCAAAATGTCCTGCTGTGTTGTTGGTACACGAGGGATGTTTTGACTCAGCCTTTGAACAGAGGACTTCAGTTTTTATTCATTTTATTTTCAGTGCTTACATTTTCAAAGTCTCATTTGTCAAAACATGACACAGAAACAATTCTCTGTTTTGTAAAATGTATGCTTGCATTGATATATGATGAAACCGTCTTGAGGACAGGTTGTGCATTTGTGTGTGTGTTTGAGTGTGCGTGTGTGTGTGTGTTGTGTGAGAATGTGTTTAGCTTTGTGACGGGTCGACCACCCGTCCCATGAAGACCACACAGCCTGTACGATGTTCATAGATGACGAAGAGAAAGGGCCGGTCCACGACAAAACGTGTCTGTGTTGATAAAGGCATAAAGCCCACGTGTGTCAATGCTGCTGCCTCGGTTCCCTCTTCATTAACTGTGATGATGCCCTGATGCTTAAACTGAGAGAGAGAGAGAGAGAGAGAGAGAGATGGTGCAATTTAAAGGTCAAAGTTTATGTTTTGTTAGAGATCTAATTCAACCACACAGTGAAGAAAAATGTGGATAGTTCACCCAAGAATTACAATTAATTCGTCACTAAATCAAACCTGTATGAGTTTGTTTCTTCTTCAGAACACAAAAGAACACTTTTGGAAGTATGTGGATGACCAAAAAAAAAAACACTGAACACATTGACTTCCATTGTATGAACACAAAACCTTTTCTCAAAACATCTTCTTTTAGTGAAGAAGACCCAACTGTGTTTGTGTCCGTCTCATTGTGTCCTCTTACCCAGTTAATGATGACTTTCTCTGAGGTCATGGGGGTGAAGTCTCCTTGCTCCGTGAACAGATCTGTCAGGCCCATTTCTTTCAAGTGTTCGATCAGATCGTAGCTCTGCTCCAGTTTAAACCGAGGGAACACCACCTCACGAGTCCTACAGCACACCAATAACAATGATTTTATTTTCACACCATCCGAAGAATCTTTTATCAAGCACGGTAGGATTTAGTCGAGTGACTTATCTCTATCCTTCGCTCCTAAAAGAAAAGTGAACCTGTTTTGGCCGAATCATTCCTTAAGGAACCTGTAGCACCTTTCTGTTCTTTGTAGTTCAAAAAGGTTCTTTAAGGTGGTTCTTTTGGGCACTAAATGGTTCTCTGCATGATGCTTTGGGGAAAACCCAAAACGGTTCTTCTGTGGCATCGCTCCAAGGAACCCTTTAGAGCATCTTTATTTTATTTCAGCACTTCTCTTCCGCCAGCACCTGACCCCTTAACACAAACTTCTATTTCTTTTCTACTTTTTCTTTCCTTCTAAAAAAATTATAAAAATGTTGGTACTTTGCTTCATATACTGCGAACTGAGACCAGTGTTATTGCATTCATGCGTTGCAAAACCACATCACTAACCATTGTCCCATTTTTTTACCTCAAATTAAAAGAAAGTGAGTCGTATACCAAACCTTTCCCTAACGTAACAGCCAGTGTGCAAACAGTGCCGAGGAAAAAACCTTGGGAGAACCTGGACCCAGCCAGGGGAACCAGTGCTCCTCTGGAACCACTGCTGCATCTCTACAAGCTCGCCAGTGCTTGCACATCTAGGCTGAATAAACATAAAATACAATCAAATAAATCATAAGAACTTTATTTGTCACCTGTTGGTCATGTTGTTGAGCCACTTGTTGATGAGGGTTGGCGATATTTCCTGCTCCAAAGATCTCATCCCTGAGAATTTCTGAGGAACGGCGATGAGCATGCTGATGTTTCCAGCGTATGGCAGCTGCAGCACGTCACAGTTCAGCTCGTGGTCGGCCGCCGCTAGATAACTGCCCTTGTTCTGCATCATGGGAACACGCACCTGCTGTTTCTCATTCACGCGGAAGTTCCGGTAGTGCGTCAGCTCCTTTGGAAACTTCTGCTCCCACGTGCCTGCATTTGGTGTTGAGTGACAACCATCATTTTTCAAATCGAAAATTACTTGGAATGGGGTTTGCGTGGATTTACTGTACCTTTGAAGTAGAGGTAGTTCAGTAGCATCACGACCATGTTGGGCTCGACACTCTTCAGCGGCTCTTTTATCAGACCTTTCGTGATCTTCTGAATGCGTTGGTTAGCCTTCACCAAGAAAGCGGGGTCAGAAAAATCAACGGATTGGGGCTCAGCGAAGTAATACGTCTTGGCACTGCTGCGGAACCCATCCTGAATGTGCACATTTTGCCTCACGTACAGATCGTTGACGGAGCGTAACGTGTAGCCGAAGTTTCGTCTGAACAGCCGGTGCGTGAGCTTGCGGAAAAGCTTATGCACGGTCGTGTTGTCATATTGAGTGCTGGCGTTGACAAATTCTGAAAATCCCAGAGTTTGGTAGAGTTGTTCTTGAGTGTTGGGCCCTGCTCCTAGAGCCATCATACCCATCGCGATTGAGATTCCAACAGGAGCCAGTAAGATGTTGTCCGTTTGGTTGAGCCGATTGCGAATTTTTCTATAAAGCCTAAAGCCAAATCGGCCGTTGACCACATTGATGCGCTGCAGGCGTGTTCGCCCGTTGAATAGGCGTAAGAGGCGTGCCCGCCGTATTTTGGGGTCTGTGGGTTCTGAAAATAGGTCAAGGTCAGGGGCCGGGGTGGAGATTTCGTCTATGGCATCACCGTCGCTGTAGTCGTCTTCACCTTCTGCTAGAATCTTATCAAAGTCGATGTAATCTTCTTCATCCAGTCCTTCCAGAGGAAGATCATTCGTGACCGTGTTCTCACGGTGGAAGTCCAGGGGAATGGAGTCAATGTCTGTGTTTTCTCCACCGGGAGCGTGTCCGCGGGCATCCACCTGGTGTCCACTGAAGTGTGAACTGAGATCTTTTACCCCAGCGAGAGCGGGGGCGCTCAGGAGAGAGACTACAGCTATGATCGAAATAAACCACATCCTGAAAAACAAAACAGGCTTAAATGTCTTCATTCTTGAAATGTTTTAAATGAAAGGGCTATCAAAGTTGTGTAAGTGCTCGAGAAAACCTCTTACCTTCTCTCTCCCTCTGTAGTTTCTTGTTTGTGATAACGTTCTTCAATTGGACTTTGGGTCTTCACTGATCAAACAGAACTGAGTTCAAACAGCCTCTGCTTTAAAGGGAACCTGTGCGAGTTTCTTTCTTCAGCAGAACACTAAATAAGATATTTTGAAGAACGTTGATCATCAAACGACACTGAACTCCATTAACTTCCATTATATGAACACAAAACCACTAAGACATTTCTCTATATATTTTCTTTTGGGTTCCACTTATGAATGACTCGAATGGCGATGAGAGAGAAGAAATCAATGACTTTAACCCTTCGGGGGGTTTGTGTGTTTGTTATTTTTACAGTTAACCCGTCGATTGCATCCCATTAAAGAAGCCAAACCGCGTCTGCAGAAACTCTTCAGAGATTTCTGGCTGTATTCTGTGGTCATGGGGTTTGCTGTGGAAGGATCCGGTAACCAAATAAAATCACACCAGTGTTACTGCGAGATGTGCAGATACGTGTGTTGTGAAGAGTGTTTTTACTTTCTGCTTGTGTGTTTGTGTTGTAGGTCTGTGGCCTGAGGAATGGTACGAGGGTGTTTGTGAAATCGGCACTAAATCTCCTCTCCTGACGTTTCCCAGCGGAGAGCCGCTGCGTTCAGAGCTCCAGTATAACTCGGCACTGAAGAACGACACCGTTACACCCGTACACAAAACTCTCGACAGTCAGAACGCACAAACATACTGTAATCAGTATATATTGTACCTAATCATTTATTTGTTTTGTTTTGAAGGCGGAGTTAAGTGACCTGCGCAGCACTATCATCAATCTGTTGGATCCGACACCGGAGGCGGCTGCTCTCATCAATAAACTCGACTTTGCCATGTGCACATATCTGCTGTCTGTCTACAGACTCGAGTACATGAGGTTAAAGACACTCACCACTCCTTTCTTTCTTTAGAATAACTCCTCCCCCTTAATGAATATCAGTCTAGTGATGTTATGTATAATTTACTCATCAGCATCTGTCTCTCTCTCTCTCTCTCTCTCTCTCTCTCTCTCTCTCTCTCTCTCTCTCTCTCTCTCTCTCTCTCTCTCTCTCTCTCTCTCTCTCTCTCTCTCTCTCTCTCTCTCTCTCTCTCTCTCTCTCTCTCTCTCTCTCTCTCTCTCTCTCTCTCTCTCTCTCTCTCTCTCTCTCTCTCTCTCTCTCTCTCTCTCTCTCTCTCTCTCTCTCTCTCTCTCTCTCTCTCTCTCTCTCTCTCTCTCTCTCTCTCTCTCTCTCTCTCTCTCTCTCTCTCTCTCTCTCTCTCTCTCTCTCTCTCTCTCTCTCTCTCTCTCTCTCTCTCTCTCTCTCTCTCTCTCTCTCTCTCTCTCTCTCTCTCTCTCTCTCTCTCTCTCTCTCTCTCTCTCTCTCTCTCTCTCTCTCTCTCTCTCTCTCTCTCTCTCTCTCTCTCTCTCTCTCTCTCTCTCTCTCTCTCTCTCTCTCTCTCTCTCTCTCTCTCTCTCTCTCTCTCTCTCTCTCTCTCTCTCTCTCTCTCTCTCTCTCTCTCTCTCTCTCTCTCTCTCTCTCTCTCTCTCTCTCTCTCTCTCTCTCTCTCTCTCTCTCTCTCTCTCTCTCTCTCTCTCTCTCTCTCTCTCTCTCTCTCTCTCTCTCTCTCTCTCTCTCTCTCTCTCTCTCTCTCTCTCTCTCTCTCTCTCTCTCTCTCTCTCTCTCTCTCTCTCTCTCTCTCTCTCTCTCTCTCTCTCTCTCTCTCTCTCTCTCTCTCTCTCTCTCTCTCTCTCTCTCTCTCTCTCTCTCTCTCTCTCTCTCTCTCTCTCTCTCTCTCTCTCTCTCTCTCTCTCTCTCTCTCTCTCTCTCAGGATGTTGCACTCAAATGATGCTGACCGTTTCCAGGTGATGTTCAGGTATTTTGAGGACAAAGCCATCCAAAAAGACAAGTCAGGTCAGAAAACACATTTGAATGCAGTTCGGTTTAATGATGGGCATTCTAGGTTGTTCTACTTTATTAAAATTAAAATGTTGAAAGTGTTTCTTGACATTGGGAAATTATTGGGAAAACTTTATTATAATAAAATTATTATAATAAACAAAAATTTAGTTTATTTGATAAGTTGAAAAATCAATAAATATATTCTTTAAAAGTATACTCATTGTTAGTGAGCTCTCCTCTCTGTTTTGAATTTTCCATTATATTTTGCATGATTGTGTGTAGTTACATTATAGGCAAAACCCCTCCCTCTCTCTCTCTCTCTCTCTCTCTCTCTCTCACCCACACACACATGTGCAGGTATGATGCAGTGTGTGATATGTGTGGGTGATAAAGTCTTTGAGGTTTTCCTGCAGATGATGGCTGAGAAGGTCAGTTTTTCAGGTTCTCTCAGCAGTATGGATCAGTGATCATTGATTATTGATGATTGTACCGCTTGCTGTTTCAGCCCAAGACTAAAGAGCACGAGGAGGAGCTTGAGCGACACGCACAGTTCTTATTGGTCAACTTTAACCACACCCACAAAAGGATCCGCAGGGTTGCAGACAAGTATCTTTCTGGACTCGCTGAAACGTAAATGACTCAGATTTGCCATGTTTGTCGCTCAGAACACACATTCATCACCTTCTGTTTTCATTTAAAAGTACTGAAAAAATGAATCTATATCCATGTTAAAAGGAATGTGTTTACACAGTGTTTATACTTAATGTTTAATGTATTCTCTTGGGTTTGCTGGTCTTAGTTGTTCTTGTTGGTTTTGGCTGGTTCTGGTTACTCTTCCATTATGACAAGAAGTAACCAAAACCCCTTGAAAACCATTCAACAAATCAATATGACCAGACTGAGCCCAGTAAACCAGCCTTTATAGATGTGATGATGATGTGATGTCATGCTGTTAAGAGTTAGCTGTTAGCTTAGCAATATAAATTGACATCTACAAAGATAGTGAAAGTCCATCTGCTTCTGTCCACGTCTCCTTCAGGTTTCCTCATCTCTTGTGGAGTGGAAGAGTTTTGAAGACCATGTTGGATATCTTACAGACTCTGTCTCTCTCTCTCAGCGCTGTGAGTGACCACAGTTACACACATTTATACCTGCACGTCAGCCAAATAACACAATAGTGGGTTTCCCTCTGACAGGACATTCATAAAGATCAGCCTTACTACGACATCCCCGACACTCCATACAGAATAACAGTCCCGGACACGCATGAGGCCAGAGAGGTGAGACTAAAACAAGCCTTACACCTGTCATAACTGAACTCCGTCTGAGACCGGTCTAAGCTCTGTGTTTGTCATGTAGGGCATCGTGAAAGACTTCGCCGCCCGCTGTGGAGAGATCTTGAAAGAGGCCATGAAGTGGGCTGCTTCAGTCACCAAGTCCCATCTTCAGGTGAGCACAACACACAACACAGATCAATGCACTACAGGACACCAAAGTATTTTTATAAGTTCGCTACAGATGAATATATCTGTTCTTTGCGTTATTTAGGAGTATCTGAATAAACATCAGAACTGGATGCCGGGTTTGTCACAGCACACCGGTCTGGCGATGGCCACTGAAAGTATTCTAAGTTTTGCAGGATACAACCGTCAGAGCTCAACACTTGGGGTGAGAAAGTACACAAAAACAGCCATCATTCCTGTTTCTGCAAAAAAAACACCGGTCATCACTGTTACGGCCCAAAAAATCCAACCGTCATCCCTGTTACTGCCCCAAACCCCATTCGTCGTCCCTGTTACTGGAAACAAAAACCTTAATTTCTGTAACTTGCCCCAAAACCCCACTCGTCATCCCTGTTAATGCCCCAAACCCCACTCGTCGTCCCTGTTACTGCAAACAAAAACCTTAATTTCTGTAACTTGCCCCAAAACCCCACTCGTCATCCCTGTTAATGCCCCAAACCCCACTCGTCCTCCCTGTTACTGCAAACAAAAACCTTAATTTCTGTAACTTGCCCCAAAACCCCACTCGTCATCCCTGTTAATGCCCCAAACCCCATTCGTCGTCCCTGTTACTGGAAACAAAAACCTTAATTTCTGTAACTTGCCCCAAAACCCCACTCGTCATCCCTGTTAATGCCCCAAACCCCATTCGTCGTCCCTGTTACTGGAAACAAAAACCTTAATTTCTGTAACTTGCCCCAAAACCCCACTCGTCATCCCTGTTAATGCCCCAAACCCCATTCGTCCTCCCTGTTACTGCAAACAAAAACCTTAATTTCTGTAACTTGCCCCAAAACCCCACTCGTCATCCCTGTTAATGCCCCAAACCCCATTCGTCGTCCCTGTTACTGGAAACAAAAACCTTAATTTCTGTAACTTGCCCCAAAACCCCACTCGTCATCCCTGTTAATGCCCCAAACCCCATTCGTCGTCCCTGTTACTGGAAACAAAAACCTTAATTTCTGTAACTTGCCCCAAAACCCCACTCGTCATCCCTGTTAATGCCCCAAACCCCATTCGTCCTCCCTGTTACTGCAAACAAAAACCTTAATTTCTGTAACTTGCCCCAAAACCCCACTCGTCATCCCTGTTAATGCCCCAAACCCCATTCGTCGTCCCTGTTACTGCAAACAAAAACCTTAATTTCTGTAACTTGCCCCAAAACCCCACTCGTCATCCCTGTTAATGCCCCAAACCCCATTCGTCGTCCCTGTTACTGCAAACAAAAACCTTAATTTCTGTAACTTGCCCCAAAACCCCACTCGTCATCCCTGTTAATGCCCCAAACCCCATTCGTCGTCCCTGTTACTGCAAACAAAAACCTTAATTTCTGTAACTTGCCCCAAAACCCCACTCGTCATCCCTGTTAATGCCCCAAACCCCATTCGTCGTCCCTGTTACTGCAAACAAAAACCTTAATTTCTGTAACTTGCCCCAAAACCCCACTCGTCATCCCTGTTAATGCCCCAAACCCCATTCGTCGTCCCTGTTACTGCAAACAAAAACCTTAATTTCTGTAACTTGCCCCAAAACCCCACTCGTCATCCCTGTTAATGCCCCAAACCCCATTCGTCGTCCCTGTTACTGCAAACAAAAACCTTAATTTCTGTAACTTGCCCCAAAACCCCACTCGTCATCCCTGTTAATGCCCCAAACCCCATTCGTCGTCCCTGTTACTGCAAACAAAAACCTTAATTTCTGTAACTTGCCCCAAAACCCCACTCGTCATCCCTGTTAATGCCCCAAACCCCATTCGTCGTCCCTGTTACTGCAAACAAAAACCTTAATTTCTGTAACTTGCCCCAAAACCCCACTCGTCATCCCTGTTAATGCCCCAAACCCCATTCGTCGTCCCTGTTACTGGAAACAAAAACCTTAATTTCTGTAACTTGCCCCAAAACCCCACTCGTCATCCCTGTTAATGCCCCAAACCCCATTCGTCGTCCCTGTTACTGCAAACAAAAACCTTAATTTCTGTAACTTGCCCCAAAACCCCACTCGTCATCCCTGTTAATGCCCCAAACCCCATTCGTCCTCCCTGTTACTGCAAACAAAAACCTTAATTTCTGTAACTTGCCCCAAAACCCCACTCGTCATCCCTGTTAATGCCCCAAACCCCATTCGTCGTCCCTGTTACTGGAAACAAAAACCTTAATTTCTGTAACTTGCCCCAAAACCCCACTCGTCATCCCTGTTAATGCCCCAAACCCCATTCGTCGTCCCTGTTACTGCAAACAAAAACCTTAATTTCTGTAACTTGCCCCAAAACCCCACTCGTCATCCCTGTTAATGCCCCAAACCCCATTCGTCGTCCCTGTTACTGGAAACAAAAACCTTAATTTCTGTAACTTGCCCCAAAACCCCACTCGTCATCCCTGTTAATGCCCCAAACCCCATTCGTCGTCCCTGTTACTGGAAACAAAAACCTTAATTTCTGTAACTTGCCCCAAAACCCCACTCGTCATCCCTGTTAATGCCCCAAACCCCATTCGTCGTCCCTGTTACTGCAAACAAAAACCTTAATTTCTGTAACTTGCCCCAAAACCCCACTCGTCATCCCTGTTAATGCCCCAAACCCCATTCGTCGTCCCTGTTACTGGAAACAAAAACCTTAATTTCTGTAACTTGCCCCAAAACCCCACTCGTCATCCCTGTTAATGCCCCAAACCCCATTCGTCGTCCCTGTTACTGCAAACAAAAACCTTAATTTCTGTAACTTGCCCCAAAACCCCACTCGTCATCCCTGTTAATGCCCCAAACCCCATTCGTCGTCCCTGTTACTGCAAACAAAAACCTTAATTTCTGTAACTTGCCCCAAAACCCCACTCGTCATCCCTGTTAATGCCCCAAACCCCATTCGTCGTCCCTGTTACTGGAAACAAAAACCTTAATTTCTGTAACTTGCCCCAAAACCCCACTCGTCATCCCTGTTAATGCCCCAAACCCCATTCGTCGTCCCTGTTACTGCAAACAAAAACCTTAATTTCTGTAACTTGCCCCAAAACCCCACTCGTCATCCCTGTTAATGCCCCAAACCCCATTCGTCGTCCCTGTTACTGCAAACAAAAACCTTAATTTCTGTAACTTGCCCCAAAACCCCACTCGTCATCCCTGTTAATGCCCCAAACCCCATTCGTCGTCCCTGTTACTGCAAACAAAAACCTTAATTTCTGTAACTTGCCCCAAAACCCCACTCGTCATCCCTGTTAATGCCCCAAACCCCATTCGTCGTCCCTGTTACTGCAAACAAAAACCTTAATTTCTGTAACTTGCCCCAAAACCCCACTCGTCATCCCTGTTAATGCCCCAAACCCCATTCGTCGTCCCTGTTACTGCAAACAAAAACCTTAATTTCTGTAACTTGCCCCAAAACCCCACTCGTCATCCCTGTTAATGCCCCAAACCCCATTCGTCGTCCCTGTTACTGCAAACAAAAACCTTAATTTCTGTAACTTGCCCCAAAACCCCACTCGTCATCCCTGTTAATGCCCCAAACCCCATTCGTCGTCCCTGTTACTGCAAACAAAAACCTTAATTTCTGTAACTTGCCCCAAAACCCCACTCGTCATCCCTGTTAATGCCCCAAACCCCATTCGTCGTCCCTGTTACTGCAAACAAAAACCTTAATTTCTGTAACTTGCCCCAAAACCCCACTCGTCATCCCTGTTAATGCCCCAAACCCCATTCGTCGTCCCTGTTACTGCAAACAAAAACCTTAATTTCTGTAACTTGCCCCAAAACCCCACTCGTCATCCCTGTTAATGCCCCAAACCCCATTCGTCGTCCCTGTTACTGCAAACAAAAACCTTAATTTCTGTAACTTGCCCCAAAACCCCACTCGTCATCCCTGTTAATGCCCCAAACCCCATTCGTCGTCCCTGTTACTGCAAACAAAAACCTTAATTTCTGTAACTTGCCCCAAAACCCCACTCGTCATCCCTGTTAATGCCCCAAACCCCATTCGTCGTCCCTGTTACTGCAAACAAAAACCTTAATTTCTGTAACTTGCCCCAAAACCCCACTCGTCATCCCTGTTAATGCCCCAAACCCCATTGGCCCGGTTACTGGAAACAAAAACCTTAATTTCTGTAACTTGCCCCAAAACCCCACTCGTCATCCCTGTTAATGCCCCAAACCCCATTCGTCGTCCCTGTTACTGCAAACAAAAACCTTAATTTCTGTAACTTGCCCCAAAACCCCACTCGTCATCCCTGTTAATGCCCCAAACCCCATTCGTCGTCCCTGTTACTGCAAACAAAAACCTTAATTTCTGTAACTTGCCCCAAAACCCCACTCGTCATCCCTGTTAATGCCCCAAACCCCATTCGTCGTCCCTGTTACTGCAAACAAAAACCTTAATTTCTGTAACTTGCCCCAAAACCCCACTCGTCATCCCTGTTAATGCCCCAAACCCCATTCGTCGTCCCTGTTACTGCAAACAAAAACCTTAATTTCTGTAACTTGCCCCAAAACCCCACTCGTCATCCCTGTTAATGCCCCAAACCCCATTCGTCGTCCCTGTTACTGCAAACAAAAACCTTAATTTCTGTAACTTGCCCCAAAACCCCACTCGTCATCCCTGTTAATGCCCCAAACCCCATTCGTCGTCCCTGTTACTGCAAACAAAAACCTTAATTTCTGTAACTTGCCCCAAAACCCCATTCGTCATCCCTGTTACTGCCCCAAACCCCATTCGTCGTCCCTGTTACTGCAAACAAAAACCTTAATTTCTGTAACTTGCCCCAAAACCCCACTCGTCATCCCTGTTAATGCCCCAAACCCCATTCGTCGTCCCTGTTACTGCAAACAAAAACCTTAATTTCTGTAACTTGCCCCAAAACCCCACTCGTCATCCCTGTTAATGCCCCAAACCCCATTCGTCGTCCCTGTTACTGCAAACAAAAACCTTAATTTCTGTAACTTGCCCCAAAACCCCACTCGTCATCCCTGTTAATGCCCCAAACCCCATTCGTCGTCCCTGTTACTGCAAACAAAAACCTTAATTTCTGTAACTTGCCCCAAAACCCCACTCGTCATCCCTGTTACTGCCCCAAACCCCATTCGTCGTCCCTGTTACTGCAAACAAAAACCTTAATTTCTGTAACTTGCCCCAAAACCCCACTCGTCATCCCTGTTAATGCCCCA